>RXOD01004992.1:0-16632 GCA_005223375.1 Amoebophrya sp. AT5.2 | reverse complement strand
GGACGGGCGCGTGCGGTTCAACCCAAACCTGTACGTGGAGGGCAAGGTCTGTCTCAGCATCCTTGGCACC
This sequence comes from Amoebophrya sp. AT5.2, assembly GCA_005223375.1. Classification (NCBI taxonomy): domain Eukaryota; class Dinophyceae; order Syndiniales; family Amoebophryaceae; genus Amoebophrya; species Amoebophrya sp. AT5.2. Next base: position 16,562 of record RXOD01004992.1, on the reverse strand, counting down.
TGGCAGGGTCCCGGGTGGACAAGTACTTCGCCATGGTTCTTTAGATGAAAATCTTCTGAGCAACTACCATTATTGCATGATCAACAAGGACTTTTTTCTGTAGCTACACAACTCTGGGGGAAGTACGATATGCTCAGCGAAACAATACATAGGTTACCCGTGGCTATATACCGTTACCATCACACCTCTCTCGTCTACCTGCTTTTTGAAAACCAAAGGTATTTGCAACCTGCGTTCGGTGCTGATCACGATTCAGTCCCTGATGTCGAGCCACCCGATCACGAACGAGCCGGGGCACGAGAACCAGATCGGCAAGAAGGACGACGTGGAGTACAACAAGATTCTCACCTACGAGACCGTGAACGTCGGGGTGCTTCGGATGATGCAGAACCCGCCAAAGGGGTTCGAGATCTTCAAGCCCGAGATGGGCGAGCTGTTCCGAAAAAACTTTCTGGCCTTCGAGGAGGTGTTGCGGGTGTACGAGCCAGAGCAGGGGAAGTCGTTGAAGGCGCCCCTATGGATGTTCAGCGTGAAGTACGACCCCAAGACGGTGCGGACGCAGCTGGACAAGATTCTGAAAGAACTGAACAAAAAGACCGCGCAGGTAGAAAAGCAGGGGAGCGCGTCCGACGAAGGGGGGCTGAGCAACAGCGGAAGCGGGGTCAACGCCGGAAAGGCGACCTCATCAAGCGGAGCAGCCGCAGGCGCAGGGAAAAAAGTATCGAAAGACGCGAGCAAGGCAGACGCAGACGGAGGCGCAGCGGGCTCGAAAAAGAGCGGGAAGGAGGACGCAGTAGCGGGAACCGCAATGAAGAAACCGCCCGCAACGATGAAAAAAGCAGCAACCAGCGACAAAGCGGATGCAGGGGGACCGCCAATGAAAAAGGCGAAGAAGGAGGGATGAGGCGCCGCTTCTCGCGCTCTCCGGCGCGATCTGAGCAGGCAAAGATCAATTGAGCGTCAGCTTGTTTGCGAAAGACTGTATTCCGTTTTGAAAGCGTCCGGTCGTAATTCGATTCGCTTACCTCAGATACATCTGGCTATAGGTCTCGGTCCCATCCCTGTAAGGCTGTTATTGTCAGGTGGCTTGGCTCTCATCTATTGCTCGTCCAACGAACCCCTGCCGCGAAAGGAGTTCGCTCTTTGCCGTGTGTACTGACTGACTGTGATTACTTGAATATGAAGATGCTGAGCCAAGAACAGGAACGAGATGTTTAGCTGCGTCCAGAAAGGAGCTGAAATTCCACGGAACGCGCTTACTCATTCTACGCGCCCGCGGGCAATCGATCGAGACAAAAAAAAGCGATGGTTTTTTGTAAAATCATCAAGGAACAGGAACACAAACTAGAGCAAAATGTTGCTTCTGTGAGTGGTTTGAAACCTCGACGGCAACGTGCTTCCTGGCGCAAGACTTGCCCCAGAGCGGCTGCCGCTTCTTTTACGCTCATGGTGCGGTTTTAAGAAGTCCATGCATTCATTCTGTCCACATGATGCTCTTTTTGGTCGTGCGCGCGCATGAAGAGATCGGTCGTTGTGCCCCGGTACTTCCTGGAAGTTTCTGTCGGTCCGGGAGATCGCATGTCCCCCTCTCGGTCTTACCGCGACAAGTCCTGACAAGCGCTCTTCCATCCCGTTCATCGTGCAAGTAAAGTAGTTTGCCTGTTCAACAAGACCACTGCGCAGCCCCAGAATGCAGATGTATAGCATGTAATATGAACCCCCTTGATGACGCGTGGAGGTGGACCCCCTTAATTTCCTCCACAAGTATATTGACTGCGTAAAAAATGATAGATACCTGTATGACAGATCGCGAGCGGCGCAGGCTGACGCGCATTCTCCAGGAGTTTGCCGAATACCGCGAGGGTGGCTCTGTAGTGTCCACCGCGCCGCGCGTACCACAGCCGCGAGGGAAGAAGAGGGGCGCACCAGCTTCGAGCGACGCGTGGAAACGGTACGAATGTCGCTCCGATTACCTACCTGCCCCGCTCACGCTGCGGATGACTCCGTCGGTAGGTGTGCCCGCAGCAAGTAGTAGATGGGCCAGCATCTTGACACCACCCCCGCGACAAGCGGCCAAGCCGAAGCCTTTTCCGGTGTCCGTATCGAACCAGGAGCTGCTGCACTTGTCGTTTCGCCGCGTACCTCTGAGAACGCCGGTGAGGGACGTTTTTCGGTATGCGATTGACGATTGCGAGGCGCGCACGCCGAAGGGCATGGGGACCGGGCGCGTGGTGGTGGATCTCAAGAGCGACGGCACGCAGGTGTTGCACGCGGGCCGGATCCTGGCGTCGGCGACCCGGATGACGCCCTTCCTGAAGACCGTGGTTATCTACGATGCAAACTGCGGCGAACAGGACGCGGGGTTTCTGTTCCACATTGTGCCAGACAAGCACAAGCGACTCACCGACGTGCTGCTGGGGCTGTCCGGGAAAATGGGGATCGGAGTGAAGTCGGTATACGACCGGGAGCTGCGCAAGCTGCGGCACGTGGGCGAGTTCCAGGACGGGGGTAAATACCTCGCCTCGGAGTTGGTCACGCACCGCCTGAAGCGCGCGCAAAACATTCGTCCTCCGTCGAGAGACATATTGAACTTTCTGGAAGACGGGGTGGACCCAGGCATCATGTGACGCGGCATTTATAATCTTGGAAATTTTTCCTGAAAAATGTACGGCATTTCTTGATCCGGGTGCCGTTTTTTGGCGGCAGAATTGAGCACAATATATCATATATAGTTTTATAGTCGCTTGTCGGACTAATAAGGGTACTGGACGCAGCGGCAGGTGGATGCAATGGTGCTGACGTGGTTGGGATACGTAGACGACATCGTGGTAAAAGCCAAAGGAGAAAAAGAAGCGCAAGAAATCCTTCGGGAACTGGAGGCCGCGTGCTTCTTTGTCGGGCTTCAGCTAAATGGCAAAAAAACGGAAGCGATCACGACGGGCCTGGAAGCAAAAACGAAGAACAACGAAGACGCACAAGTCGAGAGATTCCATTTGCAGGACGATGAGGACAGGGCGGGGTGGATGATCGAATGGGACGGAGTTGACCTGCGGGAGGAGTGGAGCGCCGCCGCAAGGGAGTGCAGGAAAGAGCTGAGGGGAAAAGCCACGCATCTACTCGCATGGGACAACGGGCAGTACGCCGCGTGTTCATACCGTGTCAACGGTTGGGCAACGGTAGGAAAACAAGGTGGGCAGCGGCTGATCAGACTCGGACAGACCCAGTTTGTGCGCGAGGAACGAAACAAGCACAAGTGCGACAGATGCGGGGACATCCTACCGGATGCGAAGGCACTAAGGCACCACAAGGCTTCAGGATTCTGCAGAACAGACAAAGACGAAAAAACCCTCAGGACGCTAAGGGTAGGGAGACAAAACGAAGCGAAGGCAAAAAGCGAGGGCAGAAAAAGCCTGGTGGTCCAGGCAAAGGTAGAGACGCATGACAAGACACCCGTCAGGGCGGTCGGTGCGTTCAAATACCTGGGCACGCAAGTCGACAACAGCGGGCGGACCTCCGGCGAGGTTCTGCGAAGAACGGGAACGGCAAAAACGGTGGTGCGGCAGCTACATCGGATTTGGCGGGACCACTCCCTACCAAGGCAGCTGAAAGCAACCCTGTACGGAAGCCTCGTCTCTTCGGTGGCGTTGTACAATGGCGAGTGCTGGAATCTGGGTGAATCGGATTGGAAGGTCCTGCGGGCCTTCCAGCTGAGCACCTTGAAGGCTGTGGCGGGCGAAAGGCACTGGCAAAAAGCACACGCAACGGAGGCGCAAGGCGACGGAGAAGAAGAAGAAGACGAAGAAGAAGAGCAACAGCGCACAAGCCGCTTGGAGTTGTGCGAGCGCCTCGGCGTCGTGGACGTGGAGACGCAACTGAAGGAGAAAAGGGTCGCATGGGCGGCCCACGCGGCCAGACACAAAAACGAGGGGTCTTACTGGATGATTGAAAACGAGGTGACAAAGGGAACGGCATGGGGTAAGCAGCTAAAAAGGGACTTGGAGGAATACGGCCTGGATCTCGGCTCTCTGGCCGAGATTCCGGGCGCCAAGGAGTTGCGAGAAACCATGACCAACCGGAGAAAAATCGCGGCTGCAAAGCGCGAAAAGTCGGGGAAGAAGTCCAGTAAGGCGGCAACCGAACGAACCAGGGAAATGCGGGAAGAAAGGCGTCAAAGAATCGACGAAGCAAAAAAGAAAAGGGAAGAAGAAGAGGAGCGAAAAAGGCTGATCCGCCTGAAAATCAATGGCACGCACTGGGTGCGTTTACCCGGTGCAGGCAAAAAATACTCAGCAAAAACGGCTACCGGTGAAGAAGTGGAGTTCGAAGAGACATTTGAATGGGACGAGGAAAACACGGGGAGGACATACAAGGTTGTCCTAGGGGGGAACTACTTTCGAGGAAGCGACGGCAAATGGCATGCCAGTCGTTGAATGACAAAAGCAAAAATGCTATAGGACGCACAACGTTAAGGAACAGATGCAGACTTGACTTACATTTGGACCTACGTTAATGCGTGCGCGAATGAGTGAATGAATGAATAGTCGCTTGTCGCTTGACCCCGCTTGACCCGTCTGCTTGTCGCTTGACCCGCTTGACCCACCAAATCCGCACCGCTCGCGACCTCGATCCGCTCCATCCTCCTCGAAGCTGAAGAGAATCGCTCTGAAGCCGGCCGCTATCTGCGTCGTCCAGCGGCATCAGTACCTGCATCAGCAGCAACATCCTCCTGCGGTATCGGCCATGATTTGCGACGCTGAAGCATTCCATTGACTCCGACGCAGTCCGCGCGGCTGGCGACGGGCGAGCGAGCGGGTAGGTTGCTTGGTAGGTTGCGCCTGCCTCGCTCGCGAATTGTTTGCGCGCGCGCATTTCGGTCACGTATTCCGCCCGCCGGTTTCGCTTGCGAATTGCCATCGCAAGCGAAAGTAAGAATTGCGCGCGCGCAGGCTTTGCGCATTCTAGCTACACAATGACGCCCACTGTTCCCCAGTATCTATTTCCTTCATTTCAGCGAAAGCTTGTGCCCCGCGGGCCCCCAATGGGCCCGCGCACAGGGCATGTAAACATAGATTGACTGACACAGAAACGGGCGCGGTAGTCTTTGAAAAACCACGAATCGCGAGAGCGATCCATTGAGAAAAGATCATCTAAGAGCCTAGAACGCGATTGGTATCGTATCCGGTTCCAGAAAGAGCCCAAAACGCGCGCGCGCGCGAAGCGCGCGCGCGCGAAAATTTTTGGATCAATTGAAAGACCAAAACGCCCATTAAATTGATCAATTGATCAAGTGATCGTCAATTGAATTGATATGGAGCTATGTATCTTATAAACCAGTCTAGTAGAAGGGGAGGAATGATTGATGTTTCAAAGGAAGAACCACCAAAACCAGAAAGTCCTCGCTCAAATGCTTTGACTCGCGAAGGTTGAGTTTCAATAATCATCACTGACGAGATACTGTTGATTCCCCCGAAGAATTTCAATTCGCAATTTTGATCAGTTGTAGACCATTGGTATGAATGAAAACAGCACTGCCTTGGGGCACTCCTGCAAGGCTTCACGCGGACGGATCAAAAGGTGCAGGCTCTCTCCACGCGCCAGTGGTCCTTACGCACTGACTGATTGACTGATTGGTATGAATGAAAAAATATTCAAATTTATTATAGTCCAATTTTAGTAGTTGTTCAAGACATCGTCATCGAGTAGATTCTGCACGCGGCAGAAGAAGTTGCTTACAATATCAATCGGCTGAATTTGCATGCGAAGCAAAAACGTACACGTAGTAGAAATATCGAAGAAGGTGAAGGACTCGTGTGGTCCGGCGAGACAACTCGATGTTTGTGCTTCCAATAGAAAATGCCCGCCTGAATCTGAAAAATGTTTGTTGACCTGGCTGAGCACATATGTACAAACAGATAATGTCCAACTTGGTGATGTCTATGTCTATCTTAGAGATCCTGATCCGTGAGATAAAATTATTGTTGCTTGTACATTTGTACGAAACAAAGATCACTCCCCTCTGCTGGTAAGAAGGAGAACACCCCCCACTGGAACGGGGACCCGGGTGATGGAGCAGCTCTGCTTCCGGCGTTCTTTGTCAAGGTTTTCCAGCGTTCTTTGTCATTCAACGTTTTCATCCAGCGTTTTTTGTCACACTGACTCACAGCTAGGCGTGCATCTTCATCGTGATATTCGCTTTCGGAGCAACTCCAACGTTGAGGGTTCTTCGTTCTTTTGATGGATCTGTTACCTGGCAATTGATTTGTACGTCGTGCTGACTTTTCTTGCGATTGAGGAGCTGCACACGAAATCGCTGACGTTGAACTTACTTTGCGCGTGAACGAAGAAAAAAGAGGTAGGCGTATGACTGGGTCAACGTGCATCTACTGCTAAGCCTTTTTCTTTGTTTCAAACTCTCTTTTCTACTGTGTTTGTTAGCCTCTTTTGAAAAAGAAAATACAAATACATAGCTCCGACCTCTTCTAAAGCTACATCCGATCTCAGAAACAGTAAGTTCGGATCTGCGACAATCGAAGAAAATGAAAATCATGGCCCGTCGACCTCCCTCTCTTCCTCTTGCGAGGAGGAAGGTGAAGCTGTGCGGTCCCCGACGGCGGCGCAGTGCTGGTCGTTCTGTGGCTGTTCTTGGATGCTTGGCTGCTACCGGCATGCTCATCTTACCGCACTTTACAACTCGGGGAAGTGTCCAATCGGTAGAAGCAAGCTCCTCGCCGGTGCGACGGCAAATCCGCCAGTTGGGCTTTGCTGATGTAGTACCATCGTCCTCGGTAGGAGGCTCGGGAGATGCATCACCTGCGTCGCGAGGAGAAAACGTCGACGGGGGAACGCAAGACCGTCCGGAAACTTCATCTTTTACGGAAAAAGATGAAGTTCCCGGACTCGACGACCACGGTGGGGGAGTGGCAGAACAAGTACAAGAACAAGTGACACGTGCGGGAGCAGTGACAGGAGCAGGTTGAAGAAGAGTCCTCTTAAGTTAGTTTGAGCTTCTTCAAGAACGTGAGTTCGTTGTAGACTTTTTACTTTTAAGCTTAAGTCAGATGAAATTTCAAAAGGAAAAGCGGAGCAAGTTGCTGCAGCTGCTGCTACTAGTACTTACACCGTACGCGACTCCTGATCCTGAATGATTTGATCGAGTCGCGCCGCGACTGCAAGATCAGCTCGCTCATGTGCCACTCAACACAAAAAAAAGCGGAAACTCTTGCTATAGGTGGTAGCGACATGATCTCGACGACAACGTGGTCGTCCAGTTCGTCAACGACCCCTGGCCTTGTGAATCCGCGCGGCGCGGTCGTCCCCGGCTTGAATCCGCGGGGCGCGGTCGTCCCCGGCTTGAATCCGCGCGGGGCGGTCGTGCCCGGCTTGAATCCGCACGGGGCGGTCGTGCCCAATCTGACAGCCGGGCGACTTCTCCACCACCGCCACCGCACGAGCGGCAGCAAGGGGTCTCCGGCGGGTCGTCCTCCCTCCAGCAGGTCAACGTTGGAGAACGAGTCACTGCTCGCGGCTCCCTTTTCGAACATCAGTGCCATTGTGGTGGACGACGCTGCTCCTCCCACTTCTCCTGCAGTGCCTAAAATGGCCGCGTCCTCTGGATCTGGAACGACTAAGAGTAGAACGACCGAGGTGGTGGATCAGCATGAAAATTCTACTCCCGGAAGTACAAGTAGCAGCTGGACGCCCGCTCCTCGTGGTTTTTCATCTTGGCCGCGAGGAGCGGGCGTCCAGGGGCCGCTGGAGACGGGGAACGTGGGGACTACCATCACCTCCATCTTGCCCGAGGCAAGCGTAGGAACATTCCTGCGGAACTTGAAGTTGAACGCAACAGCAACGCCCCGGCGTGGTGGAGCACCTTCTGGGGCTGCGGTCGAGGAGCTGCGTGTCGAGGGAGCGCCCACTGGGGCTGCGGGGGCCGAGGAGCTGCGTGTCGAGGAGGCGCCCGCTGGGGCTGCGGGGGCCGCGGAGCTGCGTGTCGAGGGGGAGGGCGCAGCAGCAGCAGGGGTGGGTGGCGTCGAGGAGCCGTTCATGAGAGACCTGCTTGCGTCAAGGGAGCGAAGACACGCAAAGCTGCTCGAATTTCGCGAGCATCTTCTACCTCGCGGCGCCGAGTCTGCTACCTCACCGGATGCCGCGAAGACATCTGGTGAGGTAGCAGACTCTCCTGAGCATCGGAGGCTCTCCGAGAGTGGACTTGATGACGAGCGAGACGAGCCCCGTCTTCCACCGGGCCCGGCGGTTCATGAGGAAGCCTGTAGTACCTCCTACGTGCCGGGACAAACAATAGGCCCTCAGCCAGACGAGCCGATTCCGGACCCGATGCACCATGACTGGTTGCAGCAGAACCGTCGTTCCACTGGACTCGCGGCTCCAGTCGACGCCGCGACTGCACAGACCTCGACGGGAGACGTTGGCAATACGCTTGTTCACAATGTGAACATTCCGACCTCCACCTTGGATGTTGAGCCGAAGGGCGATCAGAAGCACAAGCACCCGGATCATCCGCTAAAAGAGGTAGGCGGCGATACTAAGCCTCCGGACCCGCTGCAGGAATGGCAAGCAGAACGAAAGCGCAGACTTTTCTTGGCGCGGTCAGGATCTTCTTTTTCTTCGATGATGGGAGGTCGAGGAGCGGGAGGTCCGGAAGCAAGTAGCGCCGCATCACATTCACCAACAGGAACGGCAGCAGCACCACCTCCTCTCGACGCGACACCGAGGACGCCAGCGCCTCCAGCAGCAGCATCCAGCGACGATCCTCCAACTCAAGAACCAACGGCCGCACGCACCGCCGCGAACTCCAACTCGCAGCAACAGGAGTTCGCGGCGGTGCATGCGGCAATCACGCGGCGGTGGGCGAGTATCAGCGACTCGGACTCCGTTTCCCCGTCGAAGGCGTCCCCGTCGAGGCGCGGCCGCGAGGGAGGTCCAGGCGGAGGTCCGCCTCCCCCTTGGCTCGGTGATCAGGGAGACGACCATCAGGGAGTGGGAGACCTAGAAGTAGTTCCTGCTTTCGAGAACCAAAACGACAGTATTGAGGAGGCCCCCGAGTCGGAGGACACCACCGGGCATCGAGATGGAGTGCAAGCAGGTGCTCATGGAACCGACGGCAATGCTTCTTCAGCAGGAAGTTCATCGGCACGACCTCTAGCAAACACCCTCAGGTTCCGGGTGAAGAATAAAGATAAACGCGGTGGAGCCGGGAGGACGGCGAGGAAGGGTGGAGCATCAAATCGTGAGCAGCCGAGAACTCTGGGATCGGGCGTCTCTCCTGCGTCGCCGGCTGCTGCGACCTCGACGCGGTCCTCGAAAAGTAAAAAGTGGGTTCCAGTGCGGGCGCCTCCATTTCCAACAGAGACCTTGTACACGCAAGCGGCGAACGGGGGCGGCACCATATCCCTGATCGCAGACGGAGAGACGGGAGAAGTCATGCTGCTACGTCGGGGGCGAGAAGGTGGACGTCGTCGAGAGGAAGAAGGGAGCAGTGGTCGTTACCCGATCATGGCCTCAACATCCACCGCTGACCGCATCAACAAGCCCCGCGGCCAGAAAGTTTGGCGCAAGAAGTTGCCCTCCTCGTGTACAACTCCTACTGCTGATCAACTACGTGGGGGAGAAGAGAACGACAAAGACACGGACGAGCGGTCCCCGGCTGTCGCCGCACGACCAGCTCGTTTGAGCCAAACAAGCTGGTCGTGCGTCGACAACGGGGGGCCGCTGTCGGTCGCGGCGACAACCATGGGCCTCGGCCAGTCTTCGCCCTCCGCGTGGCCTTCACCGGCAGAAAGTGCGTCCTGGAAGGGGAAGAAAGACAAACAAACGCGGTCGCTCGGTCACTCCGGCTCCACACGGGTTCCGTCCACGCCCGGAAGTTCTCTGCCCATCAATCACGATGGTGGTTCGTGGACTTGTGGTTCTGCTCGCCCAAACGAACCTGGCGATTCGACCTGCTACTCTTCCTGGGCTATGGATTCGACGTACAGCTGCAACTACAACTGGGGGTCGGGTAGTTCCTCGTGGGCGCCAGGCTCGTCGGGGTGGTCGTCGTGCGGGCCAGCAGCAGCCGCACATCACCACCAGGCATTCTCTCCGACAGAACACTACGGAGGTCACCACCTCCGATTGAACAGTTGTGCCGATAGCCTGGGAGTTGATCAGTTTCCGCCACCCTTCGAACCGACGCTGCCATCGTCTCTGCTCCAACTGCCTAGTAGTGCCGCTGCAGGAGCATCCTCATCCTCTATTCAAAATACAACAGTGGCTGTTGGAGCAGGAGCAGCAGCAGCTGCGCCACGACGAGCAGATGAAGGTTCTTCAGATCTAATTGGTGGAGCGGCTTGCGGTTGCGAGGGCAGTTGTGCGGACGTGCCCTGCAGTGAGAGCTCTGACGAACGGCCCATCTCGGAGTCCCGCTACCGGTCGCTAATGAAGAGGCCGGTTATTCGCTCCACGGTTGCAGTCGACGCGGCGGCCGCGCAGCCGCCGAAAATTTCTGCCATTGTGTTGAGGACCAGCGACTTGAGTAGCTACGCCGAGCGGGAGAGCGACGGGGCCGCTTCCGACGAAACGGTTCAGATGATCGACGGGAAAAGTGGCCCCGGATGGCAAACCGAGCGCCGCGAGAGCATGATGAGCGCGCTGGCCAGGATGGCCGCGACGAGACCCGTACTATCTGATGAACAGCCTCAACCAATACGAAGAGTCTCGACGCGGCCCTCCTCGCCAGGAGGTACGGATGATCACACGACCGCTGCAGCTGACCTTGTTGAACAGCCAAGGGCTGTTTTTCCCACGACGTTGACAACGACCCGTTTGAAATTGAATCCCAAAGCGCGGCCCTTCGCGCCGAGCAACAGCAATCTCCAAGCTAGTGCGCAACCGCCGCCGGATCATTCAACAACCGAAAAAAAGATCGAGGAAAAAGTAGCAACCGTTTCTACGACTGTTGAATGGAACCCAAATGCGCGGCCCTTCACGCCAAGCGGCAGCATTCTCCCGGCTGGGCAACCTCCACCGTCAGAAGTGGCCGCGCCGGTTGCAGGAGCAGCAGCACCAGCGGCAATTGAGAGGACGCCCCTCCGCTCCGGTGCGGCTCCCTTTGTGTCGTCGTTGATGCACTCCTGCTCCTACTCCTATCCCTACCCTCCAACAAGCGCAGGATACGGGGTGTACGACGATGGGATATCCTCTGCGCCTCGGAGTAGGATAGGGGTCGACCAGCACGCCGACGCGTCGGAAAACGCGATGAAGGGATGTACTATTCCTCCGCCGCAGCTTCCCCTACGACGACGACCAGTGCCGCCGCCAATTTCCCCATCTACCTCCACGAGTTTGGCCGCCTGTCCGCACTGCAACGGGTTCGGAGTTTCGGGGTTTTCGCCTGCAACGGTTTATTCGCCTGCTTCGGTAGTTTCGGGGAGATTCAAGTCCCCAGCCTCTGGTGGTGGTTGTGGAGGTTCTGGTTCGGGAGGAGCATCCTCAAGAGGACTCGCAATGCCAATTCCGGGGAGAGGGTTCTATTTCCTGCCAACTTCAACCTCCTTACACACCGGGTCACCACTCAGCGAAAAAAGCGAGGACGGCTTCGCGTGGCAGTGAGCCGCTGAAGGATGGAGAAGCAGCAGCAGGACGAATTCCATAAAATGAAGTTGCAAGAAACGGTGTCTTTCATACGTCATCAAGTACAAGGAATGCTGTTGTGAAGCACAAACTTACCACAGCCAGCACTTCCACTACAAACGTACGTGCATCACTGACTGATGGTGATGCCGCACTCGTCGGTGTTTTAGCTTTCGGTTTTGGAGTCTGTGAAAAATGCAGAAGTAATACGCGACTCAGAAATGCACCAAAATATCGATGACCATGGGTTGATGATACAAGCCATTGCCATTTTTGATGCCGTTGGTGTAGTGTCTTTCAACTTCACTTCTATTTCAATTTTGTGGCCCGGGCCCCCTTGCCCCCCCAGCAAAGGCAGAAGAGATCGACAATCTGCCCCGCATCATGGCCGTCCCGCTGCATTTGCATGATGCCACGTTTTGCGAAATGTCCTTGATTTTTCTGCTTTCGAAGATGAGCCCTTCCGGAAGATGAGGGCGAGGAACGCGGCCACGTGGTCGGGCGGCATTTGGTGCGCTAGAAGGTCACCAAGCAGACCGTCGTGATGTCAATTTGTCCAATTTCTAGTTATGACGGGTAGAGGGCGTAGTCTCAATCTTTACCTTGCTTCAGTTTTTTTAGCCACACCGAGTAGGTCTTCCCAACACCCCAGAGGAAACCACCGTGGCGTTTCTTTCGCTCTACTGGAGTACTACCATTGGCCTTCGCGCCGAGAGGACGAACCCAGAAGGAGAGACACCATAGGGAGAGGGAGGGAGATGCGCGGAAAGAGGAAGGCGAAGGAGCGCGTCTGTTTATAAAGCACTATCTAGCAGCACCAGTACTTGTACTTATCGGTAGAAATAGCAAAGCCAAAGCCAAAGTAACTGCGCGACATTTGTGAAAGTAGGACCACTTGTTCGTGAGCTGAAGAACCTGAAGGTAGCAAGAGAACCTAGTCCGACAGTCGCAGCCACGAAAAAAATGGTGGAAGCCGAGGTACGCAGCGCAGCTTGGTTCCTGATCTTCCTGGTTATAATAAATTGATTTTCATTCGTGGTTACAGGCGGCAGATCTATATTTTTTGATTTTGCTTCGTGGATTCGGAATCTTTTGGCTGCTTCACAGGTTCTCCCTTCCCCCGCCGACGTGATCCAGGAGGCTCCGCCGGCGGAGCAGATGGCGGACCTGCAGAACAGTCCCGCGAAAAATGATCTAACTGCAGAAGATGGCGCAGCAGATGGTGCAGAAGACGTCGTCGACGCTCCCGAGGTGGAGGTGGACGCCGAGGCTCTGGAGGGGGATGCGGAGGAGATTGTGGACGCCGAGGCTTTGGAGGCGGAAACGGCCGCCGGGCCCGTGATGCCAGAATTGGGGGGACTCGAGCAACGCCTAGGCAAAATCAAGCTGCCCAACTGCTTCATGCCCGTGCCGGTGCAGTCTGCGGCCTCCGACTCGGAAGGAACTACGCCATCAACGCTCAAGTTCAAGCCACTCACCTTCAAAGAAGTGGAGGTAGTGTTTTTAGAATCTCGTCCTCGTCCGATGATGGAAGTGTTGTTGATGGAGCAGGACTTCTTCTCTCCTCATCGAGTGAAACTTCGTTCTACTCTCCTCATCGAGTGTTGAAGATGGAGGAGGGTCCCTCCAGACTGCATGCTGCATGATCCTCATCGGGTCTCAGGTGATTCCTGGCGTGACGATCCAGCCGGCGGTTGGGCGGCCCGGCGAAGTCGTTACCGAAGTCGCCGCGGAGGAGGTGGCGCCGCAAGAGGAGGCACAAAGCCGCGCATCCAGACTCAACGAAATGATTGGGAACTTCAAAATCCAGAAGCTCACTACCCCCATGGCAGAGGTACTTCCTATACTTAGTAAGTACGTGTACCTCCTTTCACTTCGTGCGACGCGGGCCCGATCGTGGTCCGCATGAGACGACTTGTTCCATCCACTTCATAGGTCCAGCATAAGGTGTAGGTGAATATCAATATTAAGGCATTAGGCATGTACTTGCGTATATCCCTACAACTACACGAATCGGTGAAAAGAAAAAGAAAAAAGTTTTCACCGACCGGTCCGCATCGCCAGGTGGGTCAAATCGCGGATCTCGCTTCGAAGGCTCTCGAGAACCCGCTCATCGAGGCCAAACCGTTGAAAAACCTGGAGAACGTGCTCCCAGAAAACCCGCTCATCACCAACCTTCCCCAGATCCCCGGGGGCCGTTTGAGCGGCGCATCAAGTGCCGCCGGTCGGGCATCGGGGGTTCCAAAACCGCTCCCCATTTTCAATTTCCCGGTCTCCGTGCCGAAGATCAGCGTCGCCCCGATCGCGACCAGTGGTCCGGTTAACGACTCGGCGACCACGGCCACCAACCAGCTGCGCGCCGGCCTCAACCAGGTTGGGTTTGGCTTCCAGAAGCTGATGCCGGTGGGGACCATGCAGCTGCCGAAGGCGGGCGACAACCTCATGTCGTCGCGGATGATGAGTTCAAGGTCGTTCATGAACGCGATGAAGTTTCTGCCGCCAACGTTCGGCATTCAGTCGGCTGGAAGTCGGGCGGTGGTGGGGACGATGGCCGCGGCCGCCAACACGGAGGGCTACGTGAAACACGTCTCCGTGAACAGCGACTCGCTGCTGTCGCAATTTCGTTTCGACGGCGACTTCCGGATCGGGGACGTGCCGGTCTTCATCGACGCCTACGACTCGGTGGAAGACGGCACCAGCATCTGGGACGCAGGAATCGTGCTGGGACAGTAATGAAGTATACCGATGAATGAATTCGCCGTCGCGATGAAAACGGAATTTCAATTTTCTTCGTCCGTTTTGATGGACATGGATCGATTGACACTGGGGATTGGCACTTTTCAATTATATCGGACCCCATTGTTCGCCACACGACAGGTACCTCGCCGCCATGAAAGACGCGTTCAAGGGCGACATGCTGGAGCTGGGTGCAGGAACCGGTGTCGCCGGCCTCTGCCGCGCCGTGGCCGTGCCGGACAGCAAGGTGATTCTCACCGACACCGACTCCGTCATCCATGTCGCGGCTGCAAATGTGGAGATGAACCAACTCGCAGAACGCGTGACCGTGCTGGTACTATCTCGGATCTTCTAGCTAACACTAACTTCTATGATCATCCATCATTCACATTCAACCACAACTGCAACTACAGCCCTTCGACTGGGAGTCTGATTTCCCGATCCTCCCCGAAGAAAACTCTCCGCTCCCCTACTCCTTCGTGGTGGCGGCTGATGTCCTCTGGCACCGGCTGCATATTCCCAAGTTTTTCGAGGGCCTCCTCAACTGTGTTGAGGTGGGCATGAAGGTGGTGTTGGTGCACGCCAGACGGTCGCAGGATTTGTTCGTCGATATCCAGGCGGAAGCGGCAAAGACCGGGTTCGAGGTGAATTCAGTGGAGGAGAGCACGGACTTGGATGAGAAGCTGGAGTACCGGGGGCACTCGATGTGCCAGATCTGGGTGTTCACGAGATTGGCGGTGGAGGACAGCGTCAAGGAAGCGGGGGCATAGAAGAGTCGATGGCGGGGCTGCAGGTTTTCTTTGAGTTTGATGAACCTCATGGATGTTATGAATGTAGAAGTAGAAGTTGAAAAACATCGAATGAATAAATTCCGAATGACCACTTCTACAGGCACTGGATGTGCATCGGTGCAGTCACGAGGGGAGGTTTCTCATCGGTCTAAGACCTTGCGATAATGGCGAGACGATGAAGTGATTTCTGATTGTGCAGCCGAGCCTGCTATCTGAGATGATGTTGTCCATGGAAGTACTCAAGCTCGAATTCATTTTCAACCTAGCTATACGCAATTTTTTCGCAGATTCAATGATTTTTTCTCTATTCAGCTAATGCTTCCTTTTCCGGCGTTTATCTCTTCCTACCTTTCATCAACGAAACAGAAAGAGAAACTCAAACTTTTTCATTGCGTGACGCCAACGAGACTTTGCTTCGAGGGCTTCATTGCATGTCGTGCAAGCGCAGCTCCCCGCGGCTTGCGCTTGCGATGGTGCCTGAGAAACGAGCTACTCGGCGGTGAAACGTTGACTCACAGAAACTGCAACTCGATGTAATGTAAATGTCTTTTAATAGCTCCTGCTCCTCCAAAAATCTTCCGTGATGGGGGTTCGATTTACAGGTGGGTGCACAGTAGATAGACGCTACGACGACAAACATACTTACTCCGACGAGATGATGAACTACATCAACGCTCCAGAGCATCAGCATGATCATGTCACATAGTAGTGCCTTTTCCTTTACATAGTCTTGGATTGTGGATTCGAGATGAAGTAGATCCGACGAAATGAACAGCACCGAGGCCTCTGGTCTTGTCAATGACAGCGGTCTTCTGAAACATCATTTTTTCGCGCCGGGGGAAAGAACCACGCCACTCGATGAAGATTTATCGTCATTTGAAATTTGATTCGCGAGAGCGAGAGACCTGCGGCGAGCGACGAGTGTAGAGTCATTCGTCGACCACGTGGTCTCATGACTACTTGACAGAACCACTGTGGCAATCGGAGAATGCCAAGCAATAGCAATACCAATACAGCCCTGCAGCTGCCATTGCTCCACGACCACAACTTATAGCATTCCCATGATTCTGTCTCATCAACACATATATCGAAGAACTCAGCTCAGTAGTCGAGGTCGTAAACTCGGTTGTGCTAGTGGTGCATCGCACAAGCTCAATCTCCATCTCTGACTTTCCTGCATGAGAAGTTGTACCTAAGTAGACTCACCTTAGCTACACCTCGTGTTCTTCCGCGGCATCCATGAAAAATCGGTGATGACGAAGATGCGCGCCATTTTGTCCAGCGGTTACATTTTCCTGAGCACATTTCTCACGCTCCCAACCCCTGCGACCGCGCAGTCGGAGCCTAGTGGGAAGCCGCCCCCCGTGCTCGCACCGTGGCCGCCGCGGCCCCCAATCGCGGCGG
>RXOD01004991.1:0-16640 GCA_005223375.1 Amoebophrya sp. AT5.2 | reverse complement strand
ACCAGCTGGTCCCACCATAAACCTGGACGACTACAAAAACGTGATCGCCGCGTTTCTACACCCAAACGCCGGCCTGCGGGAGGCGCGGCGCAAGGAGATCCTGTTCCTCTGCAAAAAATGCGTGGCCGCGCGGGTGGCGGACGCGGAGGTGTTCACCACGATGGGCCAACTGTACGAAGAAGAACGCGACGTGCACTCCGCCTGCAACGCCGGGTACCTGAAGGCCTTCGCCTGGCTGTACGCGTTTCGGGACGCGAAGGCGGGTACAGGGAGGAAGCTGCTCGTCGACGACGCGGCGCAGGACGCGGCGCGGTCCCTGTTCTTATTGCGGCGGTGGGACGACTGCGTGCGGATCCTGGAGATGACCGCGGAACGGAGCTACGAGCTGACGGGGAAGATCAGCGACGGCATCCTGCTGTTGTTCGGGGAGGTGCTCTGCCTGCACCTGCGGGACTTCCGCCGCTGCGTCGGCCTGTACTTCCGGGCGTGGGGGCTGGCGCGCACGGGGGACGCGCGCATCGACGCGGGCATGATCGGGCCGGGGCGCGTGATCCGGCGCGTGTTCGGGCAGAAGGACGTGGTTCGGCTCTCGTGGCTGGCGATCGCGCTGATCGAGCTGGAAAAATACGACGAGGTGGACGAGACGCGGCAGTACCACCGCGGCTCGGCCGAGGCGGAGTGCGCCATCTGCGTCGAGGCGGTGAACTCCATCGTGGACCGAACCAGCGTGGAGGACGTAGCCGGGGAGAGCATCCTGCACAACATCGTGGACGCCCTGCTGGGAAAAAACCAGACGGAGCCGGCGCGGCGATTGTTGCAAAAATTTGAGGTGGCGAAACGGGTGAGCGCGAAAACGAGGCAGCGGCTGGGCCAGTGCGCCTACCTGGAGAAAGACTACAAAACGGCGCTGAAACACTTCGAAGCTCTTCTGGAGCTGAAGGAGAACAAGAAGCAGGTCGCTGGAGGTGGAGCAAAAGAGGGCAACGAGGTGGGCGATGTTGATGAACAAATGGAATTTATTGCCGAGAATGAGGCGGCAGTGCGCGTGCAACTCGCCGAGATCTACGTGCTGACAAAAAACGCAGATCGGTTCGCGAAAGTGTTGTCCTCGGACCTGACATATGCCAACTTGAAAAAACTGAAGAAGCTCCCACCAGCTATGAGCCGCGGCGACCGGGACCAGAGCTTTCGGGAGCTGCATGCGGCTTTGCAGAAGGCGTGGGAGATGAAGACGGAGATGCTGGGGGAGGATGGTGGCGATGTTGACGAGAGGTGGGACAACGATATTGTAAGCAATAAACCGGGCAGAGAAATAGATTTTGACACAGGAGAAGACGAAGATGAGGATGCTCCCGACCCGAAAAGCAAGCGCAGGAAAAGTGGTGGTGTAGTGTCGTCGCGAGCGGAAAACAAAAAACCGAAGCGGGCGAGTGGCACAGGAGGCAAAAGCAAACCGGGAACAACACGAAACAGCGCTGAGAAGAACAACAGCACGAAACTGAACAAAGTCCCCGCGGCACAACAAAAAAGGAAAGCGCCGGCTGCAGGAGGCATGAATTCCAAAAAGCGAGCGAGCACGAGCTCGGTTTCGTCGGCCTCGGATGACCAGCATCAACACGGAAACGAGGACGCGACCGACGGCCCACGTCGCTACGGAACTAAATCAATGGGCCTCGTCGCCGGCCGCCGGCGCCCCGCGGCGAAACTACTGAACAATGACGGCGCTTCTGCCCCCAGCACCCCTTCTTCCCCCGACGCAGTTGTGCCCCCGACGCCGAAGCTGCCCGACTGGTGGCTTTCCCGTTTCGTGTATCTTGTGAACGACTGCGAGCTCGATAATGATCGCGCGCAGTCCTACACGCCCGTGGCCTCCGACGAAGTGGAGCCCGACGCGCCGCCGCAGGAAAATAAAGCCGCGGCGTCCTCTACTTCGCGGCGTCCGCTGTGGCGCAACAAGCGGCGGCTGAAGCCCACCGAGGACCTGCGCCGGCGCATCATCTCTATTCAGGAGAAGAAGAAGCTGTTGGCCCTGGAGGGGATCGAGGACGTGTACGGCATGGCGATCTGGCTGGAGTTCGTCCGCTTCGGCTGTGAGTTCGGGGTGGCGGAAGTTTGCGGGCGCCCGGACCTGGGCGTGGACGTGCTAGAAACCGTGGTGTACAACCGGCGGCTGTACCTGGGGCGGAGCAAGGCGGCCGCGCGCGGCGTCCCGGACCTGGAGCGCACTAGCCTGATCCTGGCGCTGCAGGCACAGCGGTCGCGCGTGGCCTTTCGCCACATCCGCAACATCGCGGTGCGGGACGGACGGGTCGACGAGCGCGCCACCGCCCTGCTGGGCCGGCTGCTGGCAAGCAGCGAGCTGCTCTTCGACGCGCGCCGGTTTGCCGTCGACCTGGAAGCTCCTGCTGCTGGGACGATCAGCCGGGAGGAAGGAGGCTCGTTGGGCCCCCCGCCCGGGGAGGGTGAGGGTGAGGCGAAAACGAATAGCGCACCACCAGCTGCCGGGGCAGCCTTCGGCAGCTCGTCCACAACGGCGCCGCAGACGACGAAGCAGGGAGCTGCTGGGGCGCGCGGCCAGGGCCACCTCCCGTCCTCGGAGCGGAACGCTTGCATTTCCGACTACCAGAAGTGGGCGAGCCGGCACCTGTGCAGCAACCCGGAGAGCTGGGCGCTGATGATGCTGGTGGGGCACTGCAGCTGCATGTCGGGGCGGTCCCGCTTTGCCGCGAAGGAGTATGCGCGCGCCGTCGCGCAATGCCCGACCAACTCGCTGTCGCTGCTCTGCCTCGGCACCAACCTGCTGTCCATGAGCATGTCGCGGGTAACGAGGAGCCGCCACGCAGAAGTGTACAGGGGGCTACTGGCCCTGCGACAGTACCAAGACCTACGGCGAACCGAAGGCCACGAAGCAGAGACGTGGTACAACCTGGGGAGGGGGCACCATCTGCTGGGACTACTCAAATTCGCGGTGCAGTGCTACGTGAAGTGCTTGGAGAAAATAGACGCTGCGCGGGAGACTACTAGAAGAGGCGGGGGAATAAAAACAAGAAAAGGTGGAGACTATGGTGAAACTTCTTTTGAAAAAATGCGCTGCGATACGCTGGCGCTGCAGCGAGCATGCGCGCACAACCTGCAGCTATTGCTTTGCCACTCGGGCAACCTAGCGCAGGCAAAACTCATCATGGAAAAGTACCTGGCCATTTGATCATTCCTTCGTTGACTCATTTGGAAGACGTTGTGTCATTTGGAAGAGGAAGAGCAAGGAAGGGTCTCCTTCGCAAATTGTTCGACTTCATGCACGTGTTCATCCGGTGAACGGCATCGAGGATGAGTGAAGAATCTGTCCTTGCTGTAAGTATAGTCTAGCGGAACTCGTTTTTGATTTTGCTTGTTTTGCTTTGATTCCCAGAAATTGCATCCGTTTCAGCCTCTGTCCCTCTCTGTCTCGTCCAAAAGCTGCTTCCGTTTTCCTGGTCACGTCGAAATCCACTGGGGCTCCCTGCTTGCATGTCCGTCTCGATCGTTCAGGTTCATCCGTGCTTTTCCGTCGACCCGAATAAGTGCGAAAACAAATAATCTTGATCGCGGGCACCAGAACCAATGGACCCGAAAAAGAACACAGGAAGTTCAAGTCCTCCGCTGCATTATTAATGGGTCCAGTGCTTCATTTTTTTTTTGGCCTTCTCACAGTTTTAGCGCGCTCGAGTTATTCAGTGTCGATCGTTATTTTTCATTTTTCACGCTGCAACCGCAAGTCAACCGCGCGAGCGCACACTAGTACCTAGACTCCAGGTATAGCATCTGGCACTCACTCTATCTCTACCTTGTTCCATAATTATCTTCAAACTTCTCCTCGCTCTAGGAGAATACTCTTATACTACTAGAGGATCCTCTCCGTGTCCCTTCTCTTTCTCCTTCGTCGGAAGGTATAGGAGGATCGCTCGGCACTCGACTTCGGGTTTCGACGCCCATCCAGCTCGCCATGGCCAGTCGAGCTGCAGCTTGCGGGCAACGAGCAAAGCTAGCCCGGGCGTACTTTGCCATTGGGTGCTTGCGCGCAGCGAGGGGCGTCTCGCTGCTGAACCCGGACCTCGATGTGTCCTCCGCGGTGGACGAAATCGAAAGCGTGAACGGCCACCGGAGCACCACGCCCAAGCACACGACTAAAGAACCGGGCGAGCAGGGGGGCGGGGTCACGCCGTTGCTTCAACGTCGGAACCACGGGGCCGCGGGAGCGAACGGTCGCGACCGCGAACACCTTCCCGCGGCGCCGGCGCGGACCAGCAAACGGAAACGCGTCAGCCTGTTGGAGCGCGGGCGGGCGGAGAAGGAGGAGCAGCCTGCTGGAGCAGCCCAGTTCCCGGCCGGGCAGCCGCAGCTCCTGCAGGCACATCAGGTTCATCAGCCACAGATGCTGCACCCGCACGCGCTGCACCCGCACGCAGCTCCTCAACATCTTCAAGGTCATCAATCATCTTCAGCTTCAAATCAACATCACGACTTTGGTAAAACTACCTGCTGCAGCGGACCTCCGGCTCTCCCCCAACATCATCAAGCCGGTGGCGGACCGGGGGCGGGGGGCGTAGTCGTGGGTTCAGGCGCGGCCGCGGTCGTCCCGGGCCCGGGCTCGCCCATGATTTCAGACGACCCTCCTCCACCAACGCCGACACCGACCACCACCACGCAGCCCACAGTCGCCGACCTTCCACGGCCGGACCGCTGCAAGGATGCGCCGCCGCTCAAGGACGAGCCCGTGGACGGCGTGAAGGCGGTGTTCATGGTGCTTGCGGACTGGGGCTGGACCCACCATGCCAAGGGAAGCGAACAATGCCAGCGTGGCGTGGGCCAGGCGGCGGCCAAGTGGCTGAAGGACCGGGGCATGGAGCACCTGATGCGGTTCGTGCTCGCTGGTGGTGACAACTTCTACGGGGGCATCCACAAAGACCACAAGTTTCAGGACCTGTGGCTCAACCGGTACGACAAGTCGCTTACCTGCGTCCCCTGGTATGCCGTGCTGGGGAACCACGACATGGACCACTGGGGACCCCAGGGGCACACCTGCTTCCCGCGGGCGGACGAGAACAACTGTGGACAGATCAACGGGTCTCTCGAATTCGTGAAGGACGAAAGGAGGTGCACAGACAGCCGCGACGGGCCCTTCGGGCACACACCCGCGTGCTGGGCGATGCCCGCCCACAGCTACGTGGTCCGTGCGTGGGAGGAGTCGCTCGGCGTAACCATCGTGGGCACGGACGGAAATGCCGTGTGGAAGCACGGCTGGCCCTACCAGAGGTGGAACCACCACGAGCACGGAGGCCTCGACGCGCTCGCAGAGGAGTCCAAGCAAGTGTTGAGAAAGGCAGTGGTCGAGGAGGAGAGCGCCAAAACCCTGCTCATCTTGAACCACTACCCCTGGGATTATGCGGGCAACACGGAGAACCTTTACAGAGACATCCTGCACGAGGCGGCGGGGAAGGGAAAAAACATCTTCTTCTTTGGCGGACACACTTACGCAGGGTGCAACCGATTGTACTGTACCGTCTTCATCCATTCGATTGATCGTTCTAATCTTCACCTCCCTCAGCCTCAGTTTCTTTTGAAAAGAACCTCCTGGTGCCCTTCCCCAAAACTTCGGTTTGCTTGCTGATGTCCGTGTCCTGTATGCCGTTTGCTAGCGCTCTGATGCTCATCCTCATGCTCCGCCTCCGCCCGCTCCGGAAGAAGGAGCAGCAGGTAGACCTAGTGTTTCATTCGATTGTCATTGTCCTTCTCCGACGCGGCGATAGCGGCCCAGGCCGTATTTACTACTAACTACGAATGTAAGGACTAGGAAACTACATCATGGCGCAGGTCGGTGCACGCGCATCCGCATTTCCGCTTTTCCCGGACGAGCCTCGACATCTTCGAGTACTTGCTACCTACTTCTTAGTACGGCCGTTCTTGATCCACGGTAGTAAAATCCACGATAGAATGCAAATCCACGATAGTGTGGTCCTTGGTTCCCAAGAACACATCCATTGATACGAGAGGAAGAACTGCTAGTGAAGTGCTAGCGAACGGTGGATGCAGTTGCAGTATACTTTGGTTGGTCTTTCTCTAAGAGGCGCACACAACACACGAGCCCAACAAGCGGTTCAGCAACGACAATCCGGTGAAACACCTAATTGCGGGTGGAGCGGGTGGGTACTGCAGCGACGAGTGCGCCTGGGGGAACGCCGGGCTTATCGTGGGCATGATCAAAACGGACGGCACGCTGGCGTGGGACCGAGCGCCGAGCTACGGCACGAAGGTTCATGGATGTTACCACGGATAATACAAGCCGCGGGGCTTCGACGACGAACAACAGATCAAAAGCAAAACAGCAGGGCTGTTGCAGTTGCTTTGAACAAAAACAGACAGAAAGACAAACGCGCCTCCTTTAAAAAATAGTGGAGGCATCGTCTTAGTCTTTGCACCCCGAGTAGGGTAAACCATCACTACCAATGGCACGCGCGTCTGCGAGTGCAGGTACGGACAGCGGAGATGGATGAGGGGGGTCCGGGAAAACGGCTTTTTACATGTACAAGTGGCGAGAAGCGGTGAACAGAGAACCGGCACTTGACGAAGAGCGTGATTCTGCGTTTGCCTCTTTTGACTTTCCAGCAACTCGTGCGCAATAATGTTGAAAGAAGGTTAACGCCATCTATCAAGTGCGTAAGCCTTAGCCTTTCAGCATGCATAGAAAGCCATGATCAGTATGCAGCACCAGCCAGACCCAGAGCGGAAAAATTAGTTTATTTTTGTAGTTTTAGTTAGATATATTCATACAAATTAATACAAAGGGCTCACCTCCACACTACCTAGTCCTATTCGACTGCTCTAATAGGAGAAACAGGTGGGCGAAGGCGTGGCCCACGCCCACTGCGGTAGGCGCAGGGGCAGCCCAATACGATACGATAGCGCCTGCGATAGCTATCATGAAGCGAAGGCTTGAAAAACTGCATTTTTTTGGCGATTGTTCAATTCATTTTCATTTTCATACGGTCGACGGTTTCACTACAAGGCATGCTTTTGTACTTGTCCGAGTCCGTGGTCGTGGAGCGAGGTGGTCTACTTCTTGCGCTTCGACAGTCATCCAACGTACTATACTTTGTTTACTTATATTTTATTTCTCCGTTTATTTTTATTTACCTTTTGCTTTTATCACTATCTGCATCCGTACCCGTAGTTGGACAAAGAAATAATGCTCTGCACCAGCAACTTCATGCTGGTCAATATAAGCATGTGCAATTGTACTTGTGGATTCAAATCTTCATTTGCGGCAGACGGCGTTGTCGTATAGACTCCGTCGAGAGTCTGAGTCGACCTCGTTTTCCACTACCATGCAGAAGAAAACAAGGAAGAATTGGAATGAGAGAGTGCGCGACCACGCGAGAGCAGAGAGAGAGAGAGAGAGAGAGAGAGCTGAGCTCGTTCGCACGATGAAACTCAGTCAGCATTCTCCTAACGCATCGTGTTTGGGTCGTGACGTTTGAAGGAATTGATTCGATTGCGATCAGGAAGAGCGCTCGCAGGGCAAGAAGAAGAAAGTACGCACTTGCTTTTGGTTCTTGTTAATGTAGCGCTGTATCTATACATTTATTTTTTGAATGATGATCGAGTAGAACACTCCACGTCTGCATTCGAGAACAGAGGTACTCAAACCACGACAGAACTACTGCGACAAGGTAAATTAATAAAACATGTACGCCGACATGGCTCTGGCCCCGCACGACAGGGGTCGGGCGCGGTAGGTGGGGCACGCAACACTTGAGGACCTAGTACGAGTTCTGCTGCGGCGTCGCGTCGTCATTTCTACCGTCCATCGCGTTCGCGGCAGTGGTCAAGAATACCCCCTCCATCTCCAAAGTCCACCAGGGGCAGCATCTCCAAAGTCTTTCATCTGCGAATCGACGCCGAAGCAGCACCAGGTCGCCGGCCTCTAACTGCCTCTACTCTAGTATGTACGTCTACTCAACGTCAACACCAACAGCAGCTGCGCACGCATCCACCAGGAGCTACTTTCTCAACACTACTCATCCCTAACTGCGACTGCCCTAAAATCCGACGGGACGATGCCGGCGCAGGACAGTATCAACTTGCTCGAAAATGCCGAGCTCATCAAGGACCTGCGGCGGCGGAACCGCGGCATGGGCGAGACGCTGCGGGAATGTCGCCACGTCTGCTGCTTCATCATCTTTTTGGGGCTGTTCACCGGGCTGATCATGATCGAGTCGTTCGCAAACTTCTACTCGTTCGAGAAGTCTATCCGCGACAAGTTCGACAACGTCTCGGGCACGGGCTTAAGGCCAGAGAGAGGGGCACCCCACTTTCCGTTTCCACCTGGTGCTCCTGCTGCCAAGAAAGAGGCCCCGGCTGGTTTGGCCGCTGGGGGTACCCTGGGTCTGGAGGTACTTATAGGGTCGCGCGCCGTTGTTCGCGCTCCTTCCGCGCCCGGCTCTTGCGCGCACTTCCTGGCGCCGTGCGCTGTGGAGGATCGCAGTGCGCGCCTGGTGCTCGACGTTCGCGTCTTCTCTTGGAGTTGAAGGCTGATCGCTGCTTGCTCCAGCTGGCGCACGCTGGGAGAAAATGGGGGGAGGGTTGGCTCGAGGTCCCTGCACCCCTCCCCCCCTTGCTTTCTTCGTCCGAAGAACTATCTGAGTTTCTGGACAGGCTTCAAAAATGCCTTCCTCGGCTGGTGGGGCCGCTGGCGGTACTCTTGAGGCGACTGGCCAGATGATGCGGCTGGGGTACTCCGGAGGTAGATAAAGTCGGCCTCGTACTATGGAGGTGTCGTGTGCAACATGCTAGGCGAGGGCCTGTGTCGTGTTGTAGTTCATACGTCCTCTTATATTTTGTTCGGTGTACTGTAAGAGAGTGGGTTGCTCAACCTCCAACGGGGGCGGACGCGCAGCGGATCCAGCTTTCGGACGTGGAAACTATCGACCACTTGTGGCACTACATAAACACCACCTTCTACGAAAACGTCTACTACGACTCCACCACGCCGAACAGCACCTACGAAATCCTGAAACTCGACCAAAACCAGTATCTTTTTATGCGAAAACATGAAATTAAAATACATTTTTACTTGCTTTCGCGGTCGTACCACCATGCAGAGTAGAGACGTGGATCATGCTGCAGCAGCAGCTCCTCACAGTGGTGCTGCCGTACTACTGATTCATCCACTGATGTCTACTCCATCCAAAATCAAATCATTTGATCAAATCCATCGAACAGCTACAACCTTTTGACGGGGAAGATCCGGTTTCGCGTGGTTCGCGTCCAGGAGGGGACGGGGTGCCAGCTGAGCTCCTCGTACAGCATGTTCGAGCCTTGTTACGGCGGCTACAGTGTGGCCACGGAAGCGACCACGGACTACGGAGAGAACCCGGAGGAACAGTTCACGCACGAAACCGCCGACGGCTTCGAGTATTCCGGAATCGCGGCGACCTACTCCCCCAACGGCTATGTCAACACGCTCAGCACGGACTACGCCGAGGCGCAAACAAAACTCAACACCTGGAAGCACGACGGATACTTCGACGTCGCCACCAGAGCAATATTCATCGACTTCAACGTACTTGATGAAGTTGAACTTATAGTAAACTTCTTTTAACACGCTTACTCAACTCCCCATCAAGTATACTTGCCTCTTCCTCCACGGATAAGTGCCCCACGTACTACTCGCGCCGACTGTCGTGGATGTTGTCGATGATCTTTTTATACTGTGTAAGTTTTCAATTTCATTTCGAGCTTTCATTCTGCCTGCATGGTAGTGTCACCACTTCGTCACTACAACTTCCTCGATTTTTGCTATGGAGGATTTCTGATGTGGAGCATCAAAAATTGTGGATACACATACATTATATATGTATTGGTCCGCATCTCCTGAAAAAAGATGGGTACGTATTTCTGGGGGACGGAGTCGTACTGCTGCTCAACTAGGAGCTCCAACTCCATCCCCCAGACTTTTCGATGAAGCCCAAAGGCCCAAAACCTCGTACTACCTCACACTGCAGGTGTACAGCGTTAATTTGGATTACTACGGCGCGACGAAGCTGGTGTTTGAGATAACACCGAGCGGCAAGATGGTGAACCGGTTGGACTTCACGGTGGTCACCGAGCGTTACATCCAGCCGAACTTCAACGCGCAGATGATCTGCGAGATGGTCCTCCTCCTTTTCGCCGCCTACTACATCGCGCAGGAGCTATCCGAATTCTCCATATCAAAAAGCGAATACATGCAGGTACTTTCTCTATATTTCTTTCGATTTTTTACTGAGCAATGATGATTTTTGAAAAGAAGTTGTGGCGCAACAACCAAGCGCTGCTTTGCCTTGCTGGGGCAGCGAGCAGGTGAACGGGGGGAAACGAAAAGATAGATTGGGAATCAATACCAAAAATGGATCAAACGCGTGCAACACCATTCTGCTCCTCACAGGACGGTTGGAACATCATGGATTGGGCCAATTTGATTCTGCTGATAGTGTACGCCATCTTCCGGGTGCTGGCGTTTTCGGCGGGGGGCGGCGACGTGGACGCGAAAGCGATCGCAGACCAGAGCGTGTTCGCGGACATGAATGAATTCGCGTACTACATCAAGGAAATGCGGGCCTATAACGCGTACAACGCGGTGCTGATCTGGGTGAAAACTGTGAAGTACGTCACCTTCATCCCCTACGTCACCATCATGATGCACACCCTGAAATACAGCTGGAAGTTTTTCGTCTCCTTCTCCGTCATCTTCCTGTCCATCTTCCTCGGATTCTCCGTCGGCTTCGTCGGAGGGTACTCTTTAAGACTGCATCGCATGCTGCACAATTTACGAAATCGAAAGTTTTATAGATGTTGCAAGATAAAAGTAGATGAAACAGGAGCAGGACGATTCGTTATGCTTTCGGGACCAATCTTGTTCTGCCCCTCGATTTCGAACAACAAACGAACTCGACGATGCGGTCGAGGGAGGTGGTAGAACAGGTGCATAGAATATTAACGTGCGCGAGCTGTGACCGCCCCGTCCTCGTTGTTTTGTCTCCTGAGTGCAGCTTGAGAACGCATTCAACATTGTGATCCATTGTAAAAACCTTCAAGGTTTGGCGACAAGTTCGAGAAGGTGAACTCTTTCGGCAAGGCGAGT
This sequence comes from Amoebophrya sp. AT5.2, assembly GCA_005223375.1. NCBI lineage: Eukaryota > Dinophyceae > Syndiniales > Amoebophryaceae > Amoebophrya > Amoebophrya sp. AT5.2. The sequence continues at coordinate 5,482 of RXOD01004991.1, read as the reverse complement.
TTATTTTTGCTGCAGTCGTTTGTGGGGTCGGCGAGTTTCGGGCCGATGTTTGCGCTCTCCCCCATATTGGCCGGGGTTCTGATCGGCATGTTCATCATTCTCATCTTCTTCATCCTGCTGAACCTGTTTATGGCCATCATGGTGGTGGCGCTCTCCGAGGCGAAGTCCCAGGCTGTCCAGGACGAGGACGACGCCTGGTCCAAGTTCAAGCAGAAACTAGCCAACGTCACCGCGGTGGTCAAAGAGCACCTCAGTCTCGACGAGCACATCGAGTACTGGCTGCCAGGTACCAGCGTTCTTCGTTCTTTAAGGAGCGCGCAATGTTGAAAGAAAAAATATAGATTATGCATGTATGAGAATTGAGAGAGTACCTACTTTGTACTAGTGCTGGTTGATGAATTGAAATCGATGATTCATCAATGGAAGAAGTCGTGCGTTTATTGTCACGACCACCTCAACATCCAGGTCTCCACCACCGTCGTCGGCTCGCGAAGCAGGCTCGGCTGGATTTGCTCCGGCGGCGGCAAGAGCGCAAGAACGCGCTGGATATGCGGAAGCGGATAGCGCTGGGGCGCAGCGCCCTCTACGACGAGGGCGAGGACGACGGTGGGCCGGAGAGCCCCACCGCCGGGCGGGTGAAGCTGCAGAAAGCGAAGCGGGGCAGCGGCGCCGACGACCACGGCTTCGCCGGCATTGGGAGCTCCACCGCGCTGCCGCTCACTATGCCGCTGGAGACAAAGTCCGCGGATGAGTTCTCGGAGAGTGACGACTCGGAAGTCGACATCGGCATCCTGTCCTCGAGCAAGGCAAAGCTGCGGAAGAAAAAACAGGCGACAGGAGGCGTCACGGAAAGCGAACTCATACTGCAGTCGGTAATACTACTAGTACTAACTATACACAGCCTATAATTATGATATTTATTGGAGCCGACGATAAAGCTAGGACCGAACGCACTTTTCGGTCGATGTATTTCACTAGGCACACTCCTACGCGCACGTGCTTGTTTTGAACCTCATCTGTCTCAAATTCTATCGTGATCCCGCCGAATAATTGCAATTCTTCAGGTGCAACACATCACCGCATTGCTGGCGAGGCGGACGGAGACGGTGAAGGTTCTGCTGCTGCAGGAAATGCAGGACGTGAAGACAATATGTCACGTGGTATCCGACGTACTCGAGATTCTTGCCCGGCGCGGAAGCGACCTGTCCAAGCAGCAGGCAACCTTCATCGAGAGTCTCGGATTCTAACCAAGTGAGAGCTGCTACCGCTGGCGGTTCGTTGTACCGAGCTGAGCAAGAAGACTAGACTTGATTGACTTTCAAGACTTACTCACAAACAAACTTACGGACCAAACCCAATGGTGTAGACTTTCAAGTTACTTACTTTCGCAAACGCCTCTGCAAGAAGGCGACACACGTTTCCAGAATTCGACCCGAGCGGACCACCACCCGTAGTTGTGGTGGTTGGTCCGCCGCAGGTAGAGGTTCAGATGAATTGAATTCGAACAGCGCAAAGAAATCAGAGAGCAATCAATCAAGGCGGCAAGCAGCCATCGGCGTCATCGTGTTCCACTTCGCCACGCAGGTGTTGGGAGAGGTCAGACGCTACTCTTTCCACTACGTACGCGCTCGCGTGCACGTGGTTGTGATCATCTCGACGGAAAAGTGATTGCATGTCAATCGGTCATCGTACGTGCTGACGGACGTCAGTTACCTATCCGTATTTGAAATGGCGTGTGTGTGTCTGTGTGTGTGTGTGTGTGTGTGCGTGCAGGGAGAGTCGGCGCCGGACGCACTGCGCGTCCTCGTCGATGAAGTGCTCTGCTCGCTCTGAAGCTGGTGGAAGAAACGCGCCAGGTTCTTCTCCTCGGCGGAGCTGCAGCCAGGGGAGCGAGGAGCACGGAAGTCGAAAGGGCGCACGGGCGGCAAGTCAGTGTCCCGCAGAGTGCCACTGGTTCGAAATTATGCGCATTCTGTCGTTGCGCTCACAGAAGGCGGGAGCGGGGGTCTTGCGCGGGAGTATGGGATCGCTCTTCCATGATCTTCGGAGTTTCTTCTTTTGTGAGGGGAAAGAAGGAGAACTTCAGACTTCCCGAGGCGACGTTTATCTTACCTTTCGTCGTGATACATTCTTGTGTAGAGCAGATAAGCTTCAGATAAGCTTCAAGGTAAATAGATCATCATCACATAAGCTTCAAGGTAAAAAAATACCAAAAGAGCACTTTGTTTCCGTAAATCCGTAACCGTATCCATTGCCCATCCATCGCGAGTGTTGTGCTACAGGAGGACAGCCAAGCTGCGAACTTTAGGTGCAGATTGGATTCAGTCTACGACTACGACCACGAATTTTTGAACTCCTAAAAGTACCTAAAAATGGAGTACCTGCACCGGCTTCTCTCCAAGCTGCCGCAGGCGGGCAAGTCTAAGCCGGCGGAGGTGAGTTCTACGGATGTGGGAACAAATAAAGCGGGCTCGGACGCGGCGAACGCGAGTGGGAAGAAGGCGGTGTTTCGGCGACCAAAGAGTGTCCAGGTGGAGTATATCGGTATGGACGTTGTGCGGTTTGGCTTTTGTTCCGCAGCTGCCGACGCAACTTCTTCAGGCGAAGCCGAAGCGGCGACCACCTCGTCCTCCTCCTCGTTCCGTCCGGCCGCAGGGAAAAAAAGTGGGCAATCGGTCCGTCACTTCCACTTTCCGCAGGAAGAGTGCTGCATCGTGCCCCAGAACGTCCGCAACGTGAAGGTGGTCGTCGTGGAGGAGGCGACGGCAGTAGATCATGAGGCAGGTGGGCAGAAAACGCAGAAGCGGAAGGAGTTTCTGTTGCACGGGCGCAGCAGTCCCTGTCTCGAACTCACGGACTTCCTGTACGTCGGCAGAAATGCGAAGTTCGCGATCGAAGTGGAGGAAGCTCCTCCCGATCTTCGGCGAGAAGATGTAGGAGGAGCGGCAGAAGTAGAAACCGACGCGTTCGGCACGCCGAGGCGGGAGCCGCCGACGGTGTGCATCTGCCGGGCGTTTTGCACCAAAGTGCTCCCCGCCAAGTACGGGCCAGTGTCGGGCATCTCGATCGAACTGCGCGGCCGCGGACAGGCCTCGCGCCAGGTAAACAACTTCATGTCGCCGGCAGTGTGGAAGCATGCAGACAAGCTGTGCTGCGTGGAGGTATCTGAGAAATACTAACTTAACAAGTACTTAGGGTAGGTAGTGTGGTAGACAACAATACTGTTTTTGGGTTTATTTCCAATCGCGATTTACTACAACTACTAAATCGCGATTTAGTACTACGACGTAGACGTAGTAGTTGGTAGTTTCTTCGTGTTCGTTCTCGTTTCGGGTTGTGCTACTGCTGCTAAACTTAAACATAAATTACTTCTAGTACTAAACGTGCATGGCTCGTCCGCCGGATAATTGATTCATCTTGATTGATACTTCGTTCATCGGACGAAGTAAACTCCGGATGCTGGTACAACGTGGCAGGACTCTACGTTCTATACATAGACCCTCGAAGTAGATCTCTTTCTCATGCTCATCGTTCGGCAAACTTGGATTCTCACAGCTGATCACTCCTGACGGCAATTGGAGTTCGTACCCACCGCACAAGCACGACGAAGCTGGCGACGGCGCTATCAACGAGGAGATTTACTTCTTTCAGATCGAGAAAGTGCCCGACATGCTCGTTGAAAGTTGTAGTAGATCTTCATCTTCTACTACTTCTTTCAATTCGTCGGGCGGCCTCGACGTAGCCGCTCCGTACGCGTTTCATCGAACCTTCACCGCCGACCTGAGCAGTATCAACGACACGGAGACGGTGTTTCCAGGCGACGTGTACCTGGTGCCGAGGGGCTACCACGGGCCCTGCGTGACGCCGCCAGGCTACAACCTGTACTACCTGAACGTGCTGGCGGGACCGAATCCAGAGCGCTCGATGCAGTTCTGCTGGCACGTCGAGCAAAACTGGCTGGTGCAGAACCAGTGGCGAAACCTGGGCGGAGACCGCCGCCTGCCACTCTGCTGCGCCGAGGTCCCGGGGACCAGAGAAATACTGGACCTGATGATCGTCGGAGGGCCCTTGTCGTCAGAGTGCTTAGCCTTCGCAGGTGTTGAAGCGAGGGAGCAGTGGCCAGTGCGCACTCTACTCGCCGACGTGATCCAAAGTCAAACCGGCACGACCAAGACATCACGGGCCTCCACGAGCAGCACGTCAAGGGCCTCGTTCCTCGACCAGTTGCGAAACGCAGCCTGCGTCGTGGTTTCGGTTGCGCAACTGCTCCCACCTGCTGCAAGTGCATCTTCGAGTGCCAGTACGGCGCTGACCACTGCCAGTCCATCCACCAGTGCTATTGGTTCCACCTCGCCCCTCCAATCGTCGTTAGTGCGGAGTGCGGTGGATTTCGGGAGGAGGTCGATCGAGCTGGTGGATCGCAAGATTCCAGTCATCGCGGTAGTCACGGCGACCGAGATCCTGTCGGAGCAGTTGAAGGAACATTACGCTCCTGTGAAACCAGCTGGTAAGTGACGGTGCCCCAAATTAGGGGCCCAAGGACTTGCAACTGCAACGTAGAGGCCAAGGCGCTCGTCCCGACTAGTGCAGCCCTTCCAATGGCTCACCCCCCGAGCCCGACGCCGTGCATATGTTGAAAACTTAGAAGGGCCCTGTCTCAGACTCTGTATGTCTGAGTCACCCCATTCTTCCCATAGAGTGAATCTCTGTACCGCTCGGGCTCGGCACGACACTTCGCTTCGCGCCGGGCTGTCAGACACATATTCCCCAACGTTCCGCCACCCTGTTCCCAAGGGGCCCACTGTCCTTCGCTCAGAAATGCAGTAGGTCCTCGCCTTCCGATGGATTCCGTTACCAAAACCAAAGCCAGTACCAAGAGATGCAATGAGTTACCACCTGGTTCCGGCATAAACATCTGCCATTGTTGCTGCCGAATTTCGACCGTGTTGTGATCGATATGACCACCTTCGCAGACCATGCGACGGGGGCGGAAGCCGTTGTCGATTTCGTCGTGGACCGAATCGCGGAGATCTTTCGGCGGCCTGGGAGTTGCGTAATGTCGGAAGAAGGCGGGGGGCGGACCAAGAACAACGTCCTGGCGTGTGGCTTGCCGCGGCTGGCGCAGCACCAGCGCGTGTGGGTGCTGACACAGGCCGCGTTTATCGACATTACCAAATTCGCAGCGGAAGTAGTACCGATAAACTTTGCTCGGGGAAGTGTGCTACAAGGCGGAAGAGCTTCTGCTCGCAATGATGAGTTTCGCAGAGCCCGGGCTCCGAGCATGCAGCGGAACCTTTGCCCGAATCCGCCGCCGACCAGCACTCGTTCTGATTGGGGCCGCACCCGTCGCACATCGGGACTTCGGAGATCCCGTACCCGAAGTGTGTTTTTGTTTTCATCTTCTCGGAGAAAGCGGAAGGTGGGTTTTCATCTCCTGGAGCTGCCAGAGGGGTCGTCGTGTCGAGGAACGAAAGACGCTCCA
>RXOD01004990.1:0-16642 GCA_005223375.1 Amoebophrya sp. AT5.2 | reverse complement strand
AAACGGCTGAGACTTACCTTTAAAGATAGCGTTCTCGTTCTCCGCCGCTTTTTCAAATAAAAAGCAACGATCATAGATTACGACATTTATTTCCGTCGATCCATCTTGTCGTCCTCGAAACCGAGCATCGGACAAAGCCATAGCTTCCTTGCGCACTTCTGGCTCGTTGAATCGGAATCCAGCAGTTCATCTGCTCGATGACCGAATTATAAAGTAAAACAGCCAACAAGAATTCCAATTGCAATATCCATCGACCTCCAATCGCAATCGATCGCCCCAGATAAACCCCAGTACTGGCCGAAGTCCTTTTTCGCGAACGGGCACGTGTTGGTCGACAACGAGAAGATGTCGAAGAGCTTGGGGAACTTTATGACCCTCCAGGAGGCGAACGAGATGTTCTCCTCCGACGTGGTTCGGGTCACGTGCGCGTATGCGGGGACCAGCGATTGTAAGTATCTCTAAGTAGGCAAGTGGTAACTGATTTTCATTTTTTGGGGGGCTCTTCGGGGGTTTGGCTTTGGCTACTTTCTTCTGTCCTAGGAAGGGTCTGGGAGCAGAAAAGCGACCATAGGCTACGGCAAGACTGGCGCCCAGGGTTTTGCGCAGCCCCGCCCTACAGCTGGCGATAAATCGCAACCCTAGACGCCATATCTTGCCCTGCTGTCAGGGCCTTTCCCCATTGTAGTCAATGGCTTTCCACTCCAGCCTCTCCCGACCTCCCAATCGCTACACCTCCCGACAGTGTGCCCCCCATCGCCCACCCAGCGCCCTCATCTACCGCCCCCTACCTCCCATTGAATGTGGCATCTCTGAAACCGCCCCAGACGCCTTCGCGCCTGACGGTGCAGAGCGCCTGGATCGGCCCTCGCCATCGCTACTAGCGATGGCGATGTAGCGATGGCGATCCGACATCGCCAACGTGACCCAACATTACACCGCACTTACCACTTGTCGCTAGTTACCAAACCATCGCTGGTCCCTCCCCCTTCACACCCTCGATGCCGGCGACACGTTGGAGGACGCCAACTACAGCCGTGAGATCTCGAACCAGACCGTGCTCCGCATGACCACCCTTGAGCAGTGGGCCACGGAGACGCTGAAAAAGGTTCAAGACGGGGCTGGTGCAAACGCAAACCCAAAAATTGTTTTTCGGCCGAAGGTGTTTATGGACCAGGTGTTCGAGAACGAGATGATTCTGCTGGTGGAGAAGAGCTTCAAAGCGTACGAGGACATGCGGTTCAAGGACGCCCTGAAATACTGCTGGTACGAAATGGAGAACCTGCGGAAAACCTACTGCAACCTCACCGACGACGACGTGCACCCGGGATGTACTTGTTTATTTTTTTGAGGTGCACGACCCCTCCTTTGATGAAGCGGGAGTTTATTTTCCATTATGGTTGCTGCAGTTTAGTTCTTTTCAAGCTAGTCGATTTGAAGCCTGATGGTAGTGGTACTATAGGTCTAAAACCTGTGGCTGCGCAACATGTGGAAGTGATGCTGCACAGACCATCGTGAAAATGGCCAATGACCAATCACACAGCCATCGTGAAGTTTTTGGAGGTGCAGGCATTGATTCTCTCTCCGATCGCCCCGCACTTCTGCGAGAACTTGTGGAGCCGGCTGCTGCGGAAACGCGAGCCCTTGACAAAAGCCAAATGGCCCTTTCCCGTGGAGAAGTTCGACAAGCTGCTGCACCGCAAGTTTGAGGTTCTCGAGAAGGACCTCCGAGACTTCCGCATGGCGAAGGTGAACCTGCAGAACGAAAAGAAGAAAAAACAAAAAGACTGGGATTTCGACGCAGTGGTGAAGAAAGCCTGCGTGTACGTGGCGCTGGAGTACAAGCCCTGGCAAAAAGCAATCCTGGAGTACCTAGCGATTGATGTTTTGCTTACTTTTTATCTGGCGGCCACGACTTCGGCATCTTTGGCGTCAATCTCAATCGATCCCGCTCCGCGCATCGATGGAAACCGGCGCGAGCGTAAGGGCGCAGCCCCTGAATCTTCTAAACCAAGCTCATGCTCCACCTCCAGCGCCACGTACACGCAGGCATTCTGAAAAAAGCCTGCGTGTACGTCGCGCTGGAGTACAAGCCCTGGCAAAAAGAAATCCTGGAGTACCTAGCGATTGATGTTTTGCTTAGACTTTTTATCTGGCGGCCACGACTTCGGCATCTTTGGCGTCAATCTCAATCGATCCCGCTCCGCGCATCGATGGAAACCGGCGCGAGCGTAAGGGCGCAGCCCCTGAATCTTCTAAACCAAGCATGCTCCACCTCCAGCGCCACGTACACGCAGGCATTCTGAAAAAATTCTGCGTGTGCGTGGCGCTGGAGTACAAGTGCTGGCAAAAAGCAATCCTGGAGTACCTAAGACCTATCGGTTTTTGTAGTTGCTGGGATCCTGTGATTTTTGGAATTTATATTTTGCTCTGGGCTATAAAAATCGTAGCCTGAAGATTTCTCGATCGGGATTGCTTTTGCTATCTTCCACTTCCCGGATCCTCGCTTCAGGTACTGCCAGACCGTTCCTTTGAACGAGGCCGGCACGGGCCCTCGCGACCCGAAGACCTGGGTCACCGGGCTCCGAAACGCCGAATTCTACCAAAACTTCTCGAAGGACGAGATGAAGAAGGCGATTCCCTTCGCGAGCTTCATGATGAAGGACGAGATGGCCATCCGGGGGAAAGAGGCCTTAGAGACCGAGCTTCCTTTCAACGAACAAGAGATGCTGGCGGAGAAGGTTGGGTTGATTCAGAAGCAGCTGGGGGTGGGGGAGATCGTCTTCCGCTTCGTCGCTGACGGGAAGATCGAAGGGGACAACTCGGACAAGATCAACAACGCACAGCCAGCGAAACCAGCGATCTGCTTCCTGGAGTACTACGGAGGAGAAGATTTTTCCTGTAACGCCACACTTCATCGCTGGACAAAGCAGCCGATGAATACTGAATTGTAGAATTTAATTACAGCCGTGAGGTGAAGCTGAAGGTGAACGACGACGAGGCTGGTTAAGGTGACCACTCACCTTCAGCTTCAGCTCACGGCGATAATCGATTTGAAAGAACACGCGGGTGCTTCCGAGAGGTTCGCGCCCATATGTTCTGTCTATTCATGGGTAGCAATGATATTATCAGAACCCTTCAGCCACTGAGTTCGCCCAATCGTGCTGCTGTTGTAAGGTTAGCACTCATGATCTGCTGTTTGGGGTTCATGACAGCCACCGCTTTCGTCAACGCTGTTGTAGAAAAAAACTTACCCCTTCTAACCATAGCTAGGATCGCGACTTGAAGGAGGGTAGGATCTTCATTCTTAGCCGATCGGGGACAGTTGTAGACCACTTGGGTCGGGGCAGTGAGTCAGAAAACCACGAAGCACAAGTAGCGACAGTGGCGGTCTCTCTGCTTTTTGGAGTGATGAAGTTGTTGTGCGGCGAGGGTTTCTTTGTAATTTGTGATTCTCAACGACGAGGGCACGGGCAGCTGGCAAAGGGAAGACATGCAGAAAAAGCAGCAGTGAACCAGAACTATAGCTAACTTCTGGTGCGCGTGCGAGGTGGATGTCGCCGCGGAACTTCTGGTCGCCCTCTCCGCAGAACTCTACGACTGGTTCTCGAGGAGAGCAGGACCTCTGTAGTTGTACAACATGCGATTATAGAAATGAATTTATAAAAGCGAACGTCAACGACCATTCATGATGGGTAACAGAAACAGTCGATGAAAACACCATAGCTCTACGCTCTTTTGTAACGCTAGCGACGCGGTCGCGGGATCGCTGCCATCGTCGGTCTATCTCCATGGCGGCGAGCAATAGCAGCTGCGCGCGCACGGATATAGTGAGGACGCAAGAGCTCCTGCTCCTGCAAAAGGACGGATACAATAGTGAGGACGCGTAGAAGAAGACAACTCGTCTTTGCTCATGCTAGCTTTGATCATGCTTTCATTGATCAACAGACCACGAAGATGAGCAAAATGAAAACGGAGACGATGATGAGTAAAGGTGAACATCCGAATGAATCCAAGGCGCGCGGTCTATTGGTAGTGCTAATGCCGGGGTAAAGTGCAGCTGCTAAGCCTTCCGTTGTTCTTTCGATCTAGTAGCGCATGCGAGGACCGATAGTACCGAATCCGAAATCGATCAACTACGGAAACTTCGGTTGAAGAGGAAACTTGTTCCGCATCAACAAAACTGCGGTCAAGAGAAAAACGTCGGTAAATCGGATCACTCAAGCATCTGCGGATGCGCAAATGAATCGGCCTTTACTGTTTCTCTATCGGCTCGACTGCCACGGCCACCGGTCTTTTTTTCGACGAGGGACGAGCGGACTCTGCAAAATCGCATACAAATGGGCAAGTCCAAATCTCCAAAATACTTAATCAAATCATTTGCATTTCTTCACATGAAGTTTTACTAAATTTCTGACCTTTTGCAGAACGGCGTTTTGATGTCTTCACCTTTTGCTGCGCGCAAAAAAGTCACCGAACCCTATATAGGCTGCCAAGAGAAGATCATCTACCCGTGTTTCAAAGACCCAGTAGCAGTACTTACGTACAACTTTGTCCTTAGTAATCTATAGATTATGATTAGCGTAACGTACGCGAGGTTCGAAGCCCGCTATCCCCCCCCGAACATACGTCCGTGGATTTAAAATCATCATACGCCATGCCAATGAGTTGTGGCTTACCAGTAGCAAAAATGGCCAGGGCCTTCAAGGTCTTCCTTCTCGCTAAAGCGCTCGTAGTTTCATCTGGACTACAACTAGTGCACTTTGAAGGAGAGTCCGCAGGCCAGCGCCAGCAGGTATCAGCGCGAGGGTTCGACGAGCAGGTTTCCAAAAGTCGGACTTTCCCGACGGCGAAATCCAAGTCGCCGGGGGTACTTTCCGCTCCCCTGAGCGTTTCTTCATCATTCCGGGGAACGCATACGAGCCGCCTTGCTCGCGCTCTTAGCCTTCGGCCGGTCGGTTGGGAAGAGGGGCCGGGAAAGAGCTCGGCGGCCGTGGCAATGCAGGGAGGGGAGGCGTCGGCTCTTCTAGAGGTGAACGCGACGCCGACCACGACGACGACGTACGAGAGCCTCGGGCACGGGATTTGCGCCTGCAGGAACCCGACGCGAAAGAACGGTCTCGAGCTCGACCTTTGCAACTCGGATGTGTACGTTCAAGGTTGGGTGCCCGCACCTGCCCCGGAAGAGTTCTCCTGCCGCAGGCTCTGCTCGGATGCCGCGGATTGCATGGCATACCAGGAGTACTCCGAGACCGAGCGCTCTCAGTATCGGGATTCTTTCCAATATGAGAAAACAAACAGTACACAACAAGGAGAAGGAGTCCTCCGACGTTGGTGCTTGCTGTGGCAGTGGCACCGGGTGCCGATTGGTGTGTTCCGCTGGGAAGATATTTTTGGCAGAAGCGACTTCAGCGAAAGTCTCAAACGGGGCCTGGATTTGTGGAAGAGTGTTCCGTGCATGCGCAAAGTAGTGCAATTGACGGATGGGCGCTCGCGGTTTCAACTCGAGTCAGTGGAAAAGTTTGCCATTATGCCCCGCGAGCGAGACGTACGCGAGGGGAACGGCCACGGCCTGGATCGCTTCTGCACTTGCAGAGCCACGACACCTACAGGCGGAGATGATACGGAGGAAAAGGAAACCGTCTGCAGAGTCGCCGACGAGAGGGTAAACATGTCGCAGGAGGCTGCGGAAAGCCTCTGCCTCGAGCGAAACCGTCGCGAGGCCGCCCTGCTGAGAGGTTCCACCAATGAGAAGGATATCAAGTCCGCGTTTGGAGGCTGCGCCGGGTTTATGTCCTTCACTCGCGGCACCCCACGACCGGATGCACCCCACGACCGGATGCACCCCAAGGCTAATCACGTGCTCTTTTTTTCCGGAAACCAGACCGTCATTGGCATCGCGGCAAATACAGAACAATACATACAAAAAGGCGGAGGATCTGAGCAGAGTCTGGAGTATCTCAATCCTTGGGGGCCGGATGCCTTGTATCCAGCGCCTTGGACGACATTTTCTTCTGGGAAGTGGACTGTGGCATACTCGCGAGCTGATTATCTCCCGAGGTGCGTGTATTACGTGGGAGATAACCATGGACGTCCGGCGGGGCCGGGGAGCCTTGGGGCTGGGCAGACGCAGCGTATGGAAGTCTCGGGGAACCCTGGGCAGGCGGAGCGTATGGAAGTTTCGGGGAACCTTGGGCAGGCGGAGCGTATGGAAGTTCTGTTTAACGTCGCCGTCGGGGGAGTAGCTGTTTTCTCCATCGCTCTTCTCGTGGTTGCCGTCTTCCTCGTCGTAGCCTGCCGCAAGCACCATAACCAGAAGAGCAGAGGCAGACGAGCACTGGGGGGCACAGACGTTGGGAAGGAAGATAGGAAAGCGAAGCAGAGCAAGTCTCTTCCTCGTGATCAGACTAGTCGAGATGGGCCGATAGCGGCACGCGTAGACGATGAAAAAGGACCACAGCCGGCGACGTCCCCAAAAGCGTCTACGGACAAGCTCGCATCACCAACACGAGAAAAACGGAGCACGAAAAAAAGAGACCACGCGTGGGCCCCACCGTGGCAGCGACGGGCTGGCGCTCCTTCCGCTCGCCAAGTAGTTCGTGACGTGGCGGAGGATCTAGATCGAGGTCGTGGCTTTCCTACGCGCTACATGGAATATTGTCTCGACGTTCGAGACCAGCAGCCCCTGTCGTTGCAAGATCACCACTTGCGGGCTGTCCATGCTATTGGTATTGGCCAAGGAGTAGAAGACGGAGGAGGAGTGCGCGGCGAAGCTGATTACGATGCTCGAGGTGTGCCTCTTGCCCTTGGGAACAGCGACCCCGTGGCATTTCCGGAGCCGCTCACGCAGACGCGGCAGGCCATTATGGGACTACAAAAGGAGTCACAGGAGGGCTCGGGTGAAGTTCCGCTTCCGGTTAACCCGCACGCGCATTCGACTGGAGAAGTTGGAAGAGAAGGAAGTGCTACGTCGGGAACGCGTCAAGAAGTACTCGAGCGCGGCGCTACTAGGGCTGCAGAAGTTTCTGTTTCATCTGCTCCTGCATGACTCCCCTTGCTTGGGCAGTACGAGGCCCAACCCGAAGAGTTCCTGTTGGCTCGTGGTGGCGGTGAAATCGACGTCGACGGGGTGCTAGCACTGGCGCCGAGCGTGACAGGAGCTGGAGCGCGCTCGCGGCCAACAAGTGGAACACCAGAGGGCACATTTTATCGTGGAGGCGCCTCCACCTCCGCTGGCGAAAGAACATGAACTGGAGCAGCTGCCAGGTCTGGCAGTAGACCCTCACTACCTACGAGAAGCGGGTGCAAGAATTTGAGGTCAAAACTCCCGCGCGCCGTCCGTGGTAATGAAGTGAAGGAGGCTTAGTGTAGCTCGATCCAATTCGACTGCTCTCCACCATCTCCTATGTATAATTACCGAGCTGATTTTTACAGCAACAAAGCCAGACTTTCCATGATTACTTATGCTATTAACGCACTGCGTCTGCGACGAGCTGACGCACTCGCACTCCGAGAAGTTCAAGTTTACGCATTCTGCACCGAAGATGTGTTGTGCGAACAACTGCCGAAAACGGCAGCCCGGACAAGTTGTAAGACCCAGAGACGGCACGGCATCGCTTGCGTTTTCTGTTGCGAAGGCCGGCCGACGTTCTGGCGAGAGCTGAAAAGAATCAACCGGCTCACCGACAGCAGCTGCTACTAGGGACCCGCTTGATTGAATAAGTATTTTTTGCATTTTATTGTTTCTTCATCTTCTTCATCTCCTAAACGTAATATAATTACCCCTGCTGCAGTGCTGGTGCTCGTGCTGGGTCTTCTATCTTCATGGCGGCGAGCAGAAACACGGATATAGTGAGGACGTCAGTAGATGTAGAAGAAAGCTCTTCGCTCAAATGCTTTGCTCATGCCACACCCCGATAGACGGGTAAATCAACAGCAAATCATCACTCATTGATCGACAGACGATGATCTGATGAGCAAAACTGAGACGATGATGAGGAAAGGTGAACATCCAAGGCGCGCGGTCGTCTATTGGTAGTGCTAATGCCGGGGTAAAGTACAGCTACTAGTACTAAAGCCTTCCTTTGTTCTTTCGATCTAGTAGCGCATGCGAGGACCGCGACCGATATCGTAACTGATCAACTTCGGAAACTTCGGTGGAAGAGGAAACTTGTTCCTGATCAACAAAACTTCGGTCAAGAGAAAAACGTCGGTAAATCGGATCAAGCTCCTGCGGAGGCGCAAATCGGCCCTTACTTTTTCCTTATCGGCTCGACTGCCACTGGTCTTTTCTTCGAGGAGGGACGAGCGGACTCTGCAAAAATCACATAAGTAATATACAAATGAGCAAATCCAATTCCAAATCTCCAAAATAGTCAAATCTTTCTTCACATGACGTTTTGCTAAATTTCTGACCTTTTGCAGTACGGCGTTTTGATGTCTTGACCTTTTGCTGCGCGCAAAAAAGTCACCCAACGCAACCCTATATACGCTGCCAAGAGAAGATCATCTACCCGTATTTCAAAGACCCCGTACTTCTTACTTCGTCCTTACCTGCTACGACTAAGTAGCAATCTACTATCAACTTCAACAAACAGCACAGAGTACTTTATCAACAGTCAGTGGAAGGTGCGCCGAGCGCGGCAGGACGAGGGAGTACGGCTTTCTCTCGTAGCGAGGAGCCGCCTCTCGTGAGCCTACTTATTTTTGACCCTGCTCTGAGTTTATGCCGAGGGCCTCCATCGATCAGACGTCTCTAGCCAGTGTAGAAACAGTACGAGCATCTTCTTCAGTGGTTCCCCTTTTAGCTTTACATACTATACCTAGGCTCCAATATCGTAGAGCGTAGTTGTTCAGATCTATTTCGCGTACTTGTACTTCATTCAAAATCAAAAGGTACTTCTAAGCTTGTGCGCCGGGTGCCCGTCTCTTATAGCAGGAGAGAACAAGAAGACCACCTTGAGTATTTGTATATTAAATTGTCGGAAATGATGTCGAATTACCCGCCCGGACCCGACGGGCAGCATCCGGCGATGGGACAGCAGCAGCATCCAGCGACCATGGGACCACAGTTGTCGGATTTCGTGATGTCTGGGTTGGACACGAGTGCTGTGGATTCGGGCCGCAATTCTGTGAACATGAATAACGGAAACAGCGGGGCGAATTCCGCGTCCGGCATGCTTTCCCCTCCCGTCGTGCAGCTGCTCGCTTCGGCGGTTGCTGCGGCGCAACAGCAGCAGCAGCAAATAAACCACAACAATTCCGGGTATGTTGTTGATACTAGCAACCCCGCGTCGCCGCTGCAGATGCCGCTGCAAGGACCTCCGATGGGGACTAGTACACTAAACAACGGCGTGGACCCGACGAACCTGGCGCAGCGACTGAACTACCTGAGTCCGATGAACTCGCCACAGCAAGCCCAGTTGCAGTTTGAGCAGCAGATGTCGCCGCTTCACGGAGCAGTGCAGCACCTAAACCAGCAAATGCAACAGCAAAATTGTAACCATCTGAGCCAGCACATGCAACTGAACGGATCTGGAGGGGAGATGATGTCGCCACGGCAGGGAGTGACAGTAAACCCGATGTCGCCGCGGCAGATGTTGTCGCCACCACCGCCCGGCGCGCAGACGCCGGGGCAGCTCGCGATATTGCAGGAGCTGGTGAAGGCTCAGAGCGGGGGAGCGATGACAGGTCAACAAGGACAACAAGGACCCCATCAAAACGTTAATCACGTGAATGGGGCAGCAGCAGGCGGAGGCGCGCTCAGCCCACAGAACGCAGCGAATCTTCAAAACCAGATGCAGTTGAGCGGGCACCAACAGGGGCTGAACGTGGTTGCCGCTCAGCAGGTACAGCAACTACTCGCGGCACAACAGGGGGCGAACAATAATACGCGGATGCTGTCACCGTTGCAAGCCGGCGCCATGAGCGGGGGCAGCTCGAACCCAGCAAATTTGATCGGGACGAACAATTTGTCCGGCATGGGTGCGATGTCGCCGTTAGAGGTGCCGAGCCCAGGAGCGATGTCGCCCGTAAACGGCGCGAGCGCGAACCAAATCCCGTTTGGCGTGATAAACATCCCCCGCGGCATGGACCAGCCAATCCCGCCAGGAGGACACATCGCGGCGCTCGCAGCGCAGAAAATCGGCGCGCAGATAGGGCAGGGCGGTGTGGCGGGGGTCAGCGGCGCGGGGAGGATGGTACTTTTGGTTTTGTTTATCCGACAACTCTACATCATTTTGCATTCGGATTCGATTGTTTTTTTTACTAAAATCGTCATGGTTTTCTTTCTTGATTTTTGCTTCGATGGCTGGAATCTATGAAGTGATATTTTGGTCGTGAGATAAAGATAATTTTTACGTCGCAGAGCCTAGTCCGTCGGACAAACACAAAGGAAGCGGTCTGTGATACGGATTCGAACAAGGTTCCACGTGATACGATATTAAGAAAGTAGTTTCAAACAGTATCACACGTTGTGACTCATGTGACGTGATGGCTTGCGCATGCTTGTAAAAGGGAAAAACTACTTGTGATGCGGGGGTAGCTCCAAACAAAATCACATGTGACGCGCCGCTTGCACATGCTTGTAAAAGGGGTGAAACCGCTCGTGATAAATATGGTTCGTTTCGAACACCAGGCTCCCACGTGACGCGCTAGCGGTAAATAGATGCGAAGCTGTTTGTAGTGATATGGTTTCAAACGCCGTCACATGTGACGCGCACGGTTGAAGGTAGTGGTGCCGCACTCAAACGGTAAAAAATAAAAAATAAAATTTTGCAACTAAAATTTCAAATAAACCACAGGATGGGCCGGGGCAGTCGGTTCTTTCTTCTCCCCAGCACCAGCCTCACCAGCACCAGAACTCCCACCTGGCCCAGAACAGCAATCCAAACAGCATCCAGACTGCCGGCCTCCTCCACACCTCTGGCGGCTACCACGTCCCGTTAGTCCACGACAGCAACAGCAGCGACAACCCCACCCTCCTCCAGGACAGTGTCGAATCCCTACCCGAACGACCGGTGCGGTTAGTTTCCGTCAACGAATACCGCGACTTCCTGCGTCAGGCTGCGGAACTGAAGAAGCGCAACCCCAAGAAGTTTCTCCGCGTGCACCTGCCCGACCTCGAAGGGGCGCACGTGGACAAAAAAGTGAACCTCATTCACCTGAAGGACGAAACGGAAAACTACGGCGACCTGCATTTAAGTGGGGGCATGAAGCGAACAACGAGCCTGCTGGAAGGACAGCAGGAAAATAACGGGGGTTCATCACATCTTAAGAACGGGGGTGCGGCTGGGGGAAATGGGAACGGCAACCACGTGGTGGACGCGGGCGGGACACTAAATGGAGCAAATGCAGCGAGTAGTAGCTTAATATCTGGGCAACCGTCGAAACAGTTATCTGGCGGAAGTTCTTCAAAGCAGGGGTCGTCCTCGCCAGAAAGTATCATCGGAACAGCGTCATCAACATATCAACCCTTTTCTATCAACCCGCCGCCCGCGCCAGCGGGAGGGAGGAATAACTCGTACGACGGAGGACACCACCACTACGGCAGCGGGGAGCACGGTTCGCAAAAAGGCGGCAAGAAGGGCGACCGCGAGAAGGGGTACAAGCCGTCGGCGCGTGGGGGAGGGGATCAGGGATCCTACGGAGGGGGAAAAGGAGCCGATCGCGCAGATATGGTGTTGCCAGACAGCAGAACGACGATGATGCTCCGTATAATTTCTTTTTTTGTGTCTTCTACTTGTCTAAATCTATGGCAGCGAAGATCCAGAACAACAAATACTTCCCGAGCAAGTACATCTACATCGATCGAGCATCTCGAACTTCATCATCGAATTTTCCACGTCGGATCGATGGCACTGGTCGTTAACATGGGACGCGATCATCAACCGATGACCAAACCAACACTCCGCGCCAAACCAGCATGACCAAAAAAAAAAAAGGAAACATCCCGAACAAGTACACGCAGCCGATTGACGACTGCGACAGAATTCCTCGGATTTTCAGACGAATCGCCAAAATTCCTTGGAAATTCTTCAGAATTCTCCGAAAATCCGAAGAATCCTGCCGCAGTCGTCTGATTTTCAGAGGGTCCGTCTGAAACTTTCAGGCGCCTCTCTCCATTTTTTCAGAGGGCCCCCACTTCGCGAAGGCGGCTGGTCGGGAAATTTTCAGACGCCCTCCACTTCGCGCAGGCGGCATGTCGGAAAATTTTCAGATGGCCCCAACCTCCCGGGAGCGGCTGGTCGGAAATTTTTCAGACGACACCAACCTCGCGGAGGCATCTGTTCGGAAAATTTTCAGACGACCCCCATTTCGCCAACCGGGGGTCGTCTGAAAATATTCGGACGCACCCATTTCGCCAAGTGGTGCAGTCCGCTTTTTTTCAGGCCGTCACAGTGTCCAGCTCGGTGATTTGTCACTTCATAGGCACTGGTCGTTAACATGGGACGCGATCATCAACCGATGACGTTGGAAACATCCAATTTCCAAAAAAAAAAAAGGAAACATCCCGAACAAGTACACGCAGCCGATGCTGCTTTCCACGTTGTCCGACCAGGGGTTCGAGGCTAAGTTTGACTTCTTCTACCTCCCCATCGACTTCCGAAACCGCTGCAACGTCGGCTACGCCTTCATCAACTTCGTCACGCCGGAGGACGCGAAACGATTCTTGCAGGTACTACTCCATAAGATTTCATAGGAGCAGCGTAAGCGTAAGGCTAAAGGTGATTATAGATGAAGAGGTCCTTCGTTTTGGACGTCGGAAAGTCGTCAAACCCGGACCCGGTCTCGTGGTCCGCAACTCGGTCTTTGAGTTCTTGTGGTCGCGATAACGAAGTCTCGTCGTCGTAGCGACGACGAAAAAATGAACTCCGGGCTAGCTACTCGAGTTCCCGTCGTCGCAACGACTTATCTCTCCAAAACTGTTTTTCCGCAATATCCCGCCCAGGTGTTCCACAAGTTCAAGCTGAAGGCTTACAATTCGCCGAAGGTGTGCGAGGTGAACTATGCGCGGGTGCAGGGTTTGCAGGCCAACATCGAGGTGTACCGAAATAGTCCTGTCAACGGCATTCCCATCAAGCAGTACCGTCCGCTGATCTTCCGGGGGGGAAACGAGGTGGAATTCCCCTCACCGGACGCCCCCCTGCCGCCCATCCAGCTGCGCTCGGAAGAAGAACCCAGGAGCGGGGGAGGAGCGTAATCGGTCGGAAGAAGCGACCTACCGCGGCATTCGCGTTCTATCGCGGGTGAGGCGGGTGATTAGCATTATACGGTCGGGAGAAGCTCTACTTTAAAAAGTTCTTGAATGCAACGCAAATCAAAGCATTTGATCGGAATTTTCTATAACATATCGGTGGTTCTTCACTAATAGTATCTATATCTTCAGGAGGACATTGCTTGCACTTGCTGCTTCCGATTTTAGCCTGAATACTAAATTATTGGTGCTATTCTTCCGCGCATCAGACCAGGATTACTGCATTGAACAAGATTTGGTGAAAGTACTCTAATAGCATCGAGGATAGGGTACATAGCTGGTGGATTGAAGAAGGGGCGTGGATGAAAATAATCGCATGTAATATAAGCGGGAGATCAACATATTACGATGTCGCTGTGGTACAGTAAGATTTGAAGAGGGCATCTTTTACGGTCGCACTGCTCGTTTCTGACGGATTTTTCGCCATGGCAGGAAAGCCCGTTGTAGTGGCGACTGTGTCTATCCTACGCACTCCGGGTCGAGGGATGCCCAATGCTTACAGTATTTTCATCAATGCTTACCCAACAAGAACAGTATTTTCATCAACATGAGGTAGAGGTTGCAAGAGTAAGAAGTTCTTACACTAGAAGAGTAGAGTTCAGTCGTTCGACTTCAACACCTTCAGGCCGCCACGACACGGCGCTACGTTCATGTTCTGGCTATCAGATAAATCGGATGATCGACCACAAAGCACTGGCCTATTAGAGACGTTTTGACTTTTTGGAGCAGCGGCATAGATAAAGAACAGACAAACGAAACCTCGCCTGTGTTGGGAGGTGCGAACAACCTCGCCTGTGCTGGGAGGTCCGCGGTCTGGAACTGGTGGTATTGAATACTTATAAAAGTAGGCAGCACTTTCATACTTCTCCAACGACGCAGTGAGGAATTCGAATTCCGCTGCCTTTGTCGGCCAAACAACCCTCGCCACCCTCGGTTGATGTGTGTGTTCTATCTACGGTGCGCGGCAGCCCTCCGGGATTGCGCTTCCTGGTTTTGTCGTGGACCTCCAAAGGAAACGTGAATGTCATGCGCCGCCCCACCTCGTGAGCCATCAAACAGAACTTCACTTCGGTTCGTTTCCGATGTCTCGGTTCTGGTCTTCGCATCTGAGTACTTTAAAAGTAGAATTGATTCGGTGCTCGTCGTGCCTGCTGCTAAAAATGATCGGTAGTCGTTTTCTTGCTCGTTTTCTGGTCGGTCTTGCATGCGATGTTTCGTGTCGGGCGTCGTCGTCGTCGTATTTTTGTGTTTTCATACCACAACAGTGTTGAACGCGTCTCCCTGTCTCTAACACAGCAGGCTCACAGGCACACGACTCACACCATCAGCTAAAGACCTTTTTCCATAGCTGTCTGAGGACATCAAGCTACATACCAGCAAACTCTAAAAAAGTTTACACCGTCACCGACCTGTCTAAAGCTAAGCCAACGCATCAACCTACATCGATCCGCTTCTCGGCGCAAAAACTGCTCAATAGCTCAGCGAAAATGGCGAGCCCTGCTAGACCCTCCATCGCGATGAACCAGGACGTGCGCGGGCGCGCACAGCTGTTCCAGAACGGCGCCTTCAACAAGGGCCCGGTCAACGCCCGCGCGGCCTCCATCGGCGGCGACGTGTCGGGCCTCAAGGGCTTGTACGCGGAGAAGGAGCAGGAGGAGATCGAAATCAACCGAACCGGCATCATCCCCAACTTCTTCCGCCGCCTGTTCAACATCTTCGGCGGGGCGGAAGAGGACGCCGACATGCGCAACTCGCAGGGAGGACGTACTTACACATAAATATGGATACCCTGTTTCTCAACGAACGATAACGATAGTAGCGTTTATTTCGTCTGCTCGTTGAAATTGCTTTTGCTATTGCACAGTTTCATTATTTAGACCTAAAAAACTACCTCCACAGGCGGGTCTTACGCGTCGTCGACGAACAGCTCGATTTCGTCTTCGATCTACTCGAATGCGGACGGAAGCGGCTCCGTGGTCGGAGACTTTCTGCTTTTGTTCTCCATCTTCCTCTTCGCGCTCACCCTGCTTGCGCTGGCGCTCGAGTCTGACCCGCTGGAGCTGTATCTATTAATTTCTATTTGTTTTGTTCTCTTTTTCCTTTTCCTCTTTTTCCTTTTCCTTCGGTCCTCACGGTCGCAGGAAAGCGAAAACACTACGGAACAGATGTTGAGGCAAGCAGATGTTGAAGATTTCTTTACATAAAAAATCTCGCCAGGCTGGGTTTGACCGCGGAGGAGAGCAGCTTCGCGTTGCCGGAGATTTCGGTTCCGTCCGTGTCTCTGCCGAGCTGGTCGCTGCCGAACTGGTCGCTGCCAAGCTGGTCGCTGCCGAGCTGGTCGCTGCCGTCTCTGACCCCGGTCCCGGCGATGTTCTATTCCGGGGCCACGCCCAACTTCCTGTACCACCCCTACCCGATCCTCCTCAAGGCGGCCGGGCTGTACTAGATACGGATGCCATCTGTGTATACGAGGGTCGGGCTGTTGTACTTAACTACTAGAGGGTGGGGGTGCTGGTGAGCATCGCAGGAGCAGGGGAAGGCGCCGGCCTAGTACTGCAGCTGTACGGACCGGCAAGAACAGTATGGAAGAGTTCTTCGGCGAAGGACCCGCACGATGGAGGATGGAAGAAAGCGACTGGACGGGGGGGGGTTTCGATATTTGATTTGAAGTTTTGACTTTCATATTCATTCTGATTTTTTCTGGTCTACATACTGCTATACATAGATACGGTTACGTACAATAGAAACGACGAAGTTCTTTTGATCGAATTTATGCTGGGGGCGGAATGGCAATGAGGTGGACAATTGATCATGATTTACTCGTGTGCTTTTTAAGACACAAATTCAACCAGAGCCAGCTTCTATGACGACATCTCAAATGACCTACCGGTACGGCCGCAACCGTGCTTTGCTAGAAAGATCCCCGATCGACATCGAGAATGCATGACATTTGATCCGCTGAATACTGTTTTTGACTGTAAGTACTCTTTTCAACAATTTACGACGAACACAGCATTGTTGTTTTATCACAGAACTTCGACGGACAATGGGACTGAACCTTTCGAAATCTACTTCTATCACAGATGAGTGACTGTCGAAAAACCAACCACAGCGACAGCGATTGTTATCGCTCAAAGGCAAAGGGCAGGGGTGCAGCATTCCTGCATCAGATGCTGTTCTACTTCTACTGCACGACATGATTGATTCGTTTGCCCACCTGGACTTAGTTACCAACACTTTAATTATTGAGAGTATACTTATTCATAGTATGCTGTTGATATCAAAATCAAAGTCAAACTATGGGGCGGTCGAGGAGGCGCAAGAATAGGCAGCCAAGTTGTAGAAGTGCTGGCACTAGTGGCAGTCGCCACGACTGCCGGCAGCGGCAGC
>RXOD01004989.1:0-16643 GCA_005223375.1 Amoebophrya sp. AT5.2 | reverse complement strand
ATCGTGGTGCTGGGAGCGCGGTTTGGGGCAGATGCCTAACTTCCGCCCTGAGTCCCCTTGTCTGTCTTCTTCTGCTGTTCGCTGCGCCCCCGTCGCGCACTCCCGAAGATAAACTCGCACTGCGCCCCCATCGTGTCCACCTCCACGCCCGAAGCACGCGCCTGCGCGCGGCCCTTTACCAGGTCGCCGACCCACTTCCGGCGTTTTCGCAACGCAGCCACGGCCTTCCTCAGATACTGACGCGGCGAGTTGGGGCTCTGCTGTTCGAATAACGAAGAAAAAGGCGCCTGGTTGCGTTTGCTGCCTCCGCCACACTCAGAAGGAGCCCGCCCCATCTCGATCAAACTCCGCGCCTTTCTCGCGGCGGGGGAGAGTCGGCGCCTCGTCGAGGGCATTGAGCCACTGGACCCCCCCGGCACTTCTCGAAGTACGACGCCGCGAGGCTTGCAGCGAATGAGTTCGGTTGTAACTCGAAGCAAACCACTGAGGCCCCGAAAGTCCTGGACCTGTAACGCCATCCCCCATATCCTCGCAAGGTCGGCCACTGCAGTTCACGGCGGGGGTTTGCTTAGTCTCGAGCCGTTCCTGAGAGGTGGGGCACGTCTCCATTTTCTGGCCATTGCTTTCTGTCCGAGCGAAGGCGTAGGTCCGGCCGTCGCAGTCTCTTTACGAGCCCCAACGGGCCACAGCGGTGACGCAGCTCGTCCCGCAAGGCAAGGCAGAGGTGGACCTCATTTTACTAGCCGATGCTACTTCCACTTCTAAATTCATCGTCACTTCGACTCCACAGGTACAAGCTAGCACAACGAACTACGCCTACAGCCGTCCTATTATACCCAGAAAAGAAACACGACGTCGATTGTCACTCGAAGTGGAACTGGAAGACGAAGAACCATGGTCAGTTTATAGTCGGGCGGCTCCTTGGACTTGGTCAGATCATACTCGCTGGATCGGACGGAAGAACCTCCACGCGAGCCTTGAGCTGCACAGACACCCCGGCGATACCACGCAGAAAAACTCAAAAACAAAGACTCATCATCGCCGCGGGCAGCACGACGAGTTTCGAGTTTCGCCCGCCCGGTCGACTACCATGCTCCCGCTGTCGCTCGCGCCCCGCAGCACTTCTAGAAAATTTCTCTGATCGATTCAGTTGCCTGACGCTGCAATCTGATGGCGTGTTTAGGGTTTTAGTTTTTTTGATTCATTGATCGATCGGCCAGCAATAAACATACCGTATTCATAGCCCTTTGCTTTTCGTTGTCTGTGGTGCGGAAAACGCGATGTCGTACCAGTCACAACAGTCCCAGTCGCAATCCATCAGCATCATGATCGCTCGACGTCTATGTAGTTGCTGGCTGGATTTATAAAACGAACCGATCTTTACTGGCGACCTGTAAATCAATGTTCTTAAATAGCTAAAATAGGTCTAGATTGTCGAGTTTGTGCAGTATGCTTTTGGAGAATTCGATCGATTCTTCCGGATTCACCCGCTTCATCCTCATCCGCGCCTGCTGCAAAGTGGTCCAGCTGCCCTGGATCGACGACAGGTCAAAATTTTTCAAGGTGGGCGTCGATCCCGGGCATCCGGACGACCCGGGCGACTTCTCCAGCATCCCCAGATCGCCCGATCGACCTCCTGTCCGGATCGACAAGCAGCTTTCCATCATCAGCGCCTCGGAATCGTTGTACATGGCGGAGGCACCTCCTCCGTCGACGTCGGAGGTGGTCGCGGTCGCGTCCTTCAGCAGCGTCGAGGTCGCGGTCGCGTCGCGGTCCTGCAGCGAGTTTCTCGAAGCGAGCAGCACCTCGGCGAGCGGCACCTCGACGAGCGAGTCACGCGGAACCAGCCATGCGTTCTTTCGCGTCTGGCCAAACTTTTTTTTTTCCTTCACCAGCTGCGGCGACAGGTGGAGGTCGTGTTCGTGTAGTTCTTTTTCCCCACGTCGGTGAGCAGGCACTTCTCCCGCGGCCGAAGAGGCGTATTTGGGGCGCTCTGGTGGCGGTTCGTCCGCTACCGGTGACGGTGCTGCTGCTGCCCCTGCCAGCGCGCCCTCCTCCTCCATAGGGCGTCGGTTGATGGACGAGAGCCGTGGTGATGTCACCGCCGCGAGCAGCGGATCCTCGTGCAAATCTGCTGCTCGCGGCGGCGACACAATCAATCCTTCAACGAACAAATCAAGACCCTCGTCGGCCTCTACTTCCCGTTCCCCAGCACGACCTCCGCCAATAGATGCGAAGTCTTCTTCAGCGAAGTGACCCTCCTCGAGTTTGATGCCGCAAGAGGATCGCACGTATTGGTACTCCTTTCTCCGGTTTCCGTGTCCGGCGAGGCCACGACGCTTGGTCGTGGGGGAGGAAAACAGGAGGACCTCGTCGTCCTCATCCTGTTCGTTCCGGTGGGCCATCTCCACGTCGCCAGGGTGAAATTCGTCTTCCTCCTGCAGCTCCTCCGCTCCCGCAGGCGCAGAAAAAGAAAATTTGGAGTTCATAGGACGAGCGTCGAAGCCGCTGGCGTCGCGCAGCAAACTGTTCTCAAACGCAGAAGTGGCGGATGCGGGATCGACATCTTCGACCTGATGAAATTAAAAACAAAACCATATCGCGCGACCATAGCCGCTAGGCATCTAGGCATCGTCGATAGCAAAAAAACAGCAGAATCGGAGTCCCTATCAAGGCTGCAGCATCGAAAGCGGTGTCCATCAAGAATCGATGTCGATCGATATCGGTCTATAATAGCTCGTCCATTGATGATAGCTGTAGAATCGAGATAGGGGCAGTGACGAAGGAAGCAGCCGATCTCAACGTACCAGAGCACATTGCTCGAGATCGGCTGCTTCCTGTGCGGCCACTGCCCTTCCCACACCCACACCGCCCTCCTCGTCCATCTGTTTCACCATTTCCTCCACGCTGTGCAGGATGCTTCGCTTCGGCTGCGTCGAGGTGAGCTGCAGTTTCTTCGCGGAAAAATTCTTTTCCCCGACGCTATGGTCTCCTTCAGCTGGTGCAGGAACCGGCTCCTTCAGCTGGTGCAGGAATTGCATCAGGTCGCGCTTCAAGCCGTCCTCCAGCCCGGTGGCGCTGGACAGCGCCTCGTGCGTCTTCTGCAGGTCGAGCACGGCTTTGTTCAGTACCAGTAGCTCCGCCGCGTCCGCCCCCGAGGAGCCACCGGTGGAACCCGGCGGCGAGGGGTCCACCACCACCTGTTCGTGTTCGTGAGCACTGGATAACAGATCAATCGGCTTCGCGGTGTTCCATTCTTCGTCCACGTTCGTAGTGTTGTCCGAGCTGCTCCACTCGTCGCTGCACACCAGCAGCCGTTCCTGCTCCGTGTCGGCGGGGGCATGATGATTCTCGTGGCCGAAGTCCTGCGGGGGGGCCGAAGAACGATCGGAAGACGAAGAGGAGGAGCCAGCTGCTTGTGCTTCGCCAGCGAGGACAGGGCCTACTCGGTCGCGCAGCAGGGTTGGATTTCCCTGCTGCGCGAGCGAGACCCTGTCCGCGCCGAAGGGCTTGGATTTCGAACGCCGATTCTTCGGCAGATCGGCATCGCCTTCTGTATGACGAGGAGAGGACACAACTTCAAGGCCGGCAGCGTCGGCGTCTGCGAAATCCTCCTCAAACGGCACCATGGGAGACGAAAACACTTCGCGCTCGACGGCGGCGGGATGGCTTTTCACATTTTTGCCGGCGTTTGATGCAGGGGTCTCGTCGGCAGCTGAAAAGTGGTCCATGTCGACCACATGGGACCCAAGATTCACCTCGTCCTCAAACGCAGAGCAGTCCTCGCCATCTTCATCTTCGTCCCTCCGTAGTTCCTGTTGCTTTATTATTTGCACTTGATCAACATTCTGATCGTTCTCGACCTCCTCGACCTCTTCGGCCCCCCGAATCCCCCCTGACAGTGCAGAATCTTCGTGCACCAGCGAGTCCAGCCAGTACGAGTTTGCCCCCCCGATCTCCGCTTTCGTCCGATTTCCGTACCCCCCTACCCCAGCAATCGAGCTCGCGTCCAGGGACCGCGCTGTCAGTGCCAGATGAGAGTTGTGCGACAGCCGGTTGCTGTGCCCGACCGAGCTGTCTAACTTTATCTGCGCCCCAGATAAATCGATCCGCGAGTGGTCACTTATCTTATCTTCTCGCAGCAGCGAAGCCGAAAACGAATTGCGCGCGCGGAAAAACTGCCGATGATGATCGAAAGCAGCGGCGGGATCGAGGACATGCTGGACGTTTTTTCGGGATCCCAAAAATTTTTGTTTCTTCAAGTGTTCGTCCAGCTCGTGCTCTGCGACATGCGGTGGGAACGGCGGCCCGCCTACTTCGGAATGTTTTTCATCCCCGCCAACGTTGAGCCGGACCATCGGCGTTTCGCCATCCGAGATGATGCCCTCGAAGTCGGAGTCCGGAAGTTCATCATTCTGTCTACCGGATAGTAAAACCGGACTTCGCTCCTCGGCCGCTGGTCGAGGCTCTACTACTGGCGCGTCAAGATGAATATCCCCCACTTCGTCCTCTTCCGTGAAGAAGATTTGCTGCGCCGGATCGGGCTGAATCTCGACTAGCGGCGAGGTCGAGACTTGTAGCTTCGGGTTTGTTCGGGAATACGGCTCTCCGCGGCGGAACGTGTCGTCCATCATCCCGCTGCTCGTCTGCTCGACGTCCATCATATCTTCATTCTCGTCCAGGAGCATCTCGATCTCGCTCCGTTCTTCTTCAGCCCCTTCCTCTTCCTGTGGGTCATTTTCTTCCACAGATTGAAGCTCATCTGCCGCTTCTTCCACAAGTTGCACTTCATCTGCCGATTCCGCCACGAGCTCATGATGAGAAGGTGGAGCTGCGACCCTTGCGCTTCTACTTGCCCCACCACCATCACCATCGTCGTCATCCTCTTCATCTCGCGTCGACTCTGCTGGGACAGAGACGGAGATGATGGAAGATTCCGCGCGGCTACTTCTAGCACCGGAGGATGCGCGGCTTCTGTTAGAGATGGGACAAAAGATAGTGAGTGAGGGTCCGCGATGGTTTGGTTTTGTCATCGGCGAGGCCTCTGCCGACCTCTCTCGAATCTATGGAGCCATCGGCCATACACGATGCTTCAGGGAAGCTACCTGAACCTCAAGAAAGAAGCAAGCTCGACCCTCTAAGCGCATCCCTATTTCTAAAGAAGAGAGAATCAGCCTGGCCGTGACCGACAGAACTCATACGGATCATACTCGAGACCAGACCGGATCGATCGGACAAAGAGACAAAGACTGCGGACGAGTACTCCAATAGCCGCTAGACGCTGCACTCCTCCATTTTTTGATAGCCCGTCTTAATTCTGGCAGTCCGGGACAGCGCCCGGATGAACTCCGCCTCGTCGTCGTCCTCGGAGTTCCTCCCCAGACACCCGTCCCCAGACACAACTCGAGGGCCACAGTCTCCGACGACGTTCTCCAACGGCGTTGTGTCCGCCTTCTCCGGTATGATCGCCTCGCGCTGCTCCTCGTGCAGCTCCCTGGGGCGAGGACCACCATCCCCCATCAATACCGGAACGAACTGCGAGAGGGCGCCCTGCATGCTCTTCTCCACTTGCACGAACTGGTACGACTTGCTGACACTCGACATCTTCTCACCCCCGCCTCGCGAACGAGATTCGACGGCGAGAATGGGGCTCGGCATCCTGCAACTGGAGGATGATCCGGAAAGGGTCCCAGCGCTGCTCTTGCTCAACCGCGCCCGGACGTCGTCGTGCTGTTTGGCCGCCGACGCAATGCGCGAGATCCCGTCGAGTCCACCTCCTGCTCCAGAAGTAGAACAAGAGTTGACGTGTTGAGCACTGTTCGTCGCTTCAGGTCCACCGCCTCCCCTGGCTGCACGACTTCTGACGTCGTCCTCCCCATCGTCCCCCATGGAGGTCATGCTTCCTCTACAGCTTGCCGACGCAGCAGCCGCAGCACCCCCCGACAGGACCGCGCCTCGTCCCCTCGGGACATCGATCCACGCTGCGCCAGTCTGACTTTGAGAGACCTCTACTCCCGGGCCTCCGCGGCCAGAAGGTGTACTACTTGTATGTTCAACATTTTCGCAGGAGCCTCTCCAGCCCCGGTTCAACGCGCGCAGCTCTTCGAGGTTGCCCGTCTCCAGGGCCAGCTTCACGAAGTACTCGCGAGAATTCCGAACTTCCTTCCCGTCCTGCTCCCCCGTCTGGTAGTTTCCACCCAGACTCGGGTGGTGGTGGTTCACGCTCCTCCAGCAAGATGTAGATGAGCTGAAGTCGTACGAAGAGGCGAAGCTGCGCGTTACCGCGTGGTTTTCTTCCATTCGCTGAAACGACCGGGTCGGCGGGTACGCAACCGCGTGAACCTCCCGCCCCGCGGTTTTAATAGAATTGCCGGCCTTACTCGACGTTGCCGGAGCGACCGTAGGATCGGAGCCTGGCGGGGCGTACCGCTGTGCAGCCATCGCTGCGTAGGACGAGCTCCCCCGGCCTCCTCGAAGGCTCGGGCTCGAAGACGCCGCTGCTTCAGCTCGAGCTCGACCAGCTGACTGCATCAGCCGCAGCTGGTCGAGCTCGAGCTGGATGCGCTGCTCCTTCTCCTGGATGTACTTGGAATACAAGAATTGGTTCTGCTGCGACAACCTCTCCAGTTCATTCTGCTGCGTCACCACCTCGGCGCTCTGCTTCGACAGCTCCGCCAGAGTCTGCAGAACGTTCATCCTCCTCGCTTAATCTGTTGCACCGATCTCACATGCCGATCGTAACCGTAAGTTTCATTTACTCGCCTATCGATAGGGCAAACCGTCCGAGGATACGGAAAATCAAATTTGTGTCCCGACGAGCAGGTTTTCGTTACTCAAATTTCGGCCGCGACTCCCTTGGTTATTCGCAAAATTTGCGCACTGTACTCGCTCACCGATAGGACCCGTCTTGCAAGCTATGCAACGCCAAGGTCGTGAACACAAAGGCGGACAACAAAAAAGGAGCGCGACACTCCAGGAGTACTTGTACTTGCACTTGCTCTTATTCGAATCAATCGTCTGTCCGCCTTTTTCTGATTTTATGTTGCGTGGTCGTGGTGTTGGCTCTACTACTAGGTAGAGGCTCATTTGCATTATGCGAAAATCTTGCGTCATGATCCCTGAATTATGCGAGAATCTTGCGTACCCGTCCTTCCGCATTGAATTCATCCTTGTTAAAATGATGCGCGTTTTCCACTGCAACTGCAAGGACTATCGCAACCAATGAATAAGTGCCTCTCTGTCACGATTCACACAAACTCGTACTATTAATTTCCAGCGCGATCTGCTAGCATATCAAATTTATTGGACCGACTCGCGCGGTAAAGTTCTTTTTTTTCAGCATATTGCTATTGACATTTTTTTCGTTTCTGTCGGCGGACAGGAGTTAGTCGCTGCCATAAAAAAACACGCTTCATGCGTAGTCGTCATGTGTTGCCGTGGTTGCCCACTATCTGAGGTCCTTCCATTTCAAAAAGAGAAAGACGCGGCTTCAGGCAACCCACATTGGGCTTCCTCCATTATTCGACCCGCACGTGGACTGTCATCGGCTTCGTGAGGTCCCCAATCATCTGAAGATGATGGATGGCGATGCTCGAAGTGAAGTCGATGTCGATGTCGAACTATCTATATTCTAAATCGATGCAGAACAACTATCTAAATCGATGCATGATGTGCTGCCAAATCGCATCCATGCAAACTCAACATCAATTAATCATAGCTACCAGAATGAAACTGATGGTGATGGCTGGGTCAAAAATTGCATGAAACAGGATCTATAGCCATCAATCACATTTGTTTTATGGACGAAGATGGCTGCATCAGCTCCTGTCATCAGACGTAAAAGAATAAGAAATTTAGGTACTGCTTCTTCCAGCGTCTTCCGCCCGAGAGACAATTTGGTGCCGTAGACGCAGTTGTTTTCTGTTTTTCGGCCTCGGTGCACCTCGTGGAAGAACAGCGATGAGTTGCCTTCGTGCTGCAGCTCTTCTGGGCGGTAGCTGCCCCACGATTGCGCCGCCTCGTAGGCCAGTTCCCGCTCCAGTAAAACTGGATCGACTGTCCTCTGTTGTTGTCCTCCTCCTCCTCCCGCTCCACGCCTGCCACCGGTCATGGACGACGCGGTGAAAAGTCCGGAAGCGGCAGCAGAAGGTCCCCCAAGCCCAGAACCTGCCTCCGCCGCCTCTTGCAACGCCAGCACCCGGGGATCGATCCGCGTAGTCCGCCGAACGCTCTCGACTTGCGAAAGCTGCCCGTGCAGCTCCTGCACCCGCTGCTCCGACGCCCGAAACCGCCTAGTGGAGCCCCCATCTCCGGTCATCTTGTTCTCGAGGAATTCCATTATCATTAAAGATGTCTCTCGATAATTTTGGACTCTCCTGTGGTGTGTGTGTTTCTCGATGCACGACTCCGATCCAGTAAAGTAGATCGCTCACTCGATTGTGCTTACTCGATAGATGCATTTTCGGAGCAGCGCTTATACCAAGGCCGTCGGCAGCGGTCGCGTCACAAAACCAAAATGTGCTGGATTGATACTGTATCTTATCTATCATACGTGTTGTACAAGGAATTACAACAACCGATGATCGGATCATGACGACCGCAGAATACTTTGGAATCTGTGCAAATAAGCATGCCGTCGCTGAAAATGAATCTGTGCAAGAAGTCAATGGGCGCATCCGACGAGCTTCATGGCTTCATTGGCGTGTGCAAATCTCCAATGAAAGCGAACTCGAGCTTCGCGTGGTGCTGTGGATCGGGGTCGTACTCGATTCGCGCCGTGGGCCGCTCAACTTCCCGGAACCGCCGCAATCGCCCCCCCTCCACGAACTCCTGAGGAACCTGTAAGTAAGTGCAACTCTAAGTATCAATCGTATACTATGGTAGCCGGACTGCTCGCATTCGAAAGTAATGCTAAGTAATCCGATGAACGTGATACAACTAGAGCAATGGTTTCAAAACTTCTGATGAACCAGCGAGTGAGAGGTTAAAGTATCTATGACCTTTCGCGCAGACTGGTGTCCGGGATCTTGGTAGAGGGCGCCGAGGAGCTCCCGCTTCATTTGGACGGCCTCGGCTTTTGATTCAGCGCTGTGCTTGAGCTGGTGAGCTTGCCGTATTTCCATCTCTTGCGCTGCGGCTGGCGACGGCATCTTATAATTGATGGTCTACTGCTACATCTAAACCCAAACTCAAGAAAGGTGCAAAAAACACAATGGATGAACAAGTCCGCAAGGGGCGAACAGCACCGCATCTGAAACAAGGTAATCCTCGCCAAAAATTCGCGGCCGGAACGGTCACGGGACACGCGACGGGACCACGTCGCTGCGCTGCGGTTGCATAAAATGAACCTTCCTCGATCGCGGAAAAATGATGCACCATTGCTATACAACCATTGATTCATTTACAATGGATGCCCATAAATCCGTGGTACTACAGCTCATTTCTTCCCGCCAGCGTTCTTTTTCGACCTGTCCGACGCCGCTTCCTGCAATTTTGCCGAAAGCGCTGTCTGTGCCTTCCGGTGCTGCGCGTCGGACACGAGTTTTTGTGATCGGTTTGGGTCCAAGGTGTTCTTCCGGTTGGCGCGTTCCTTCGCCCGCGCCGCCTCCCCACAGCCGTGCAGTTCCGCCTGCAGGTGCTGGAAGCAAAACGTCCTCCGGCAGTACTCGCACGTGGTGAAGGCTTCCGTCAAATGCGTCACGGACACCTTGCACACCGTGCACTTGCCGCGCGGAAAATTGTCCCCAAAGTCGTTCAGCGCCGCATCGAAATCGTCGACCTCGTCGTTTTTGCCCCCTCCTGCTGCGATCCGATCGCCGGCCGCCTTCTTTTTCGCTTTCTTAGCCTCGAGCTTCTTGTGCTTCTCGAGCCCCCGCGCCGCCTCGGCCTCCTGCAGCCTTTTTTGCTGCCGGCTCTCGCGCTCCCGAGCGAGCTCGGTCAGGAGCTGGTTGCTTCGTTGATGGCCGCCCCCGTGCCCGTCGGAGTCTGTTATTTGCGATGGGTCGACGTCGTGCAATTTGCTGCCGGACGAGGAGCTGGCTTCTTTGGGTTGATAATCCGGCGTCATTTTTATCTCCTCCGCCGTTCTCCTCGTTTCCGATCCGTCCGTCGTGTCCGCTGCAGCTCCATGTAGCACTTCGACGCTCACGTCCGCGACGTCTACTGTTGCTGCTTTCACGACCTTTTCCGTGGCGCTTTCGTTCCTGAAGACGCGCACGAAGCGCTTCTTGCCGTCGCCCTGGCTTTCGGACTTTAGAGCAAGCTTCTCGCACACTTCGTGCACGACGAGCCGCTCCCGAGCATTCAGCGACTTCGGGAAATCGTGCCAAGGCCCCCCCGCGGCCCCGCTACCCAGAAATTTCTCGATTGTCGCGAGATACTTCGCCCGTCGTTTTTCGATCTCCTCGTCAGACATGTGCATTGGCTGGGGCTGCTGCTTTTGCTGCGGCGCTGGTGCACCCGTCGCATTCACAAGTGCTGGCTCCTTTTTCTTCTTCGAAGCTCCTGACTGCGCGCCTCCAAAATTTTTATGATCCTTCCGATCGAATGCTGTTGATGTTGCCCCCGACCTCTCCGCGTCGAAGGGTCCCGCCGACGCAGTAGTAGACAAACACGAGTCGGCCGCGACACTCGAAGTAGTTACCAAACCTTCGAGCCTTTCCATTACTTCTTCCCCCGCGAACACGACCTTTCCCCGCTCCATCGCGTACCCGTACAGACTTGCCAGGACTTCGTCGCTGCACACCGTCTCGCTGTTTCCGAACACGCAGCAGTGTTTCTTCGCTCGCGTCACCGCCACGTTCAGCCTCCGGAAATCCGCCAAAAACCCCACCTCGGCGAGCTCGTTGCTTCGCACGAGGGAGAGGAGAATGATGTCGGCCTCGCGGCCCTGGTAGCTGTCCACCGTGTTCACTGGAATGTTTTTGAAGCGAAGTTGCGACGGATACGCGTCCTCCGGAGCCACAGAGTTGTCCCCTTGCTCGGCAAACAGCAGCCGGAGGTGGTCCACCTGCTGGTTGTAGGGCGTGATCACGCAGATGCTCGTTTTTTCGCTGTTCATAGAGTTACTAGCTTGGTTCTTGAGAAGAATCAAGCTCCGCAACCACCGGATGTAGCCGCACAGCAGCTTCGCCTCCCCGGGGTTGCACCGCGTGCTGCCCGTGCGCGCGTGCAGAATACTACTCGCCTTCGCGTTGGATGCGGGTTTAATAGAATTACTATTTCCAGCAGCGCCCTCCGGCTCCTGCTCGCGGCAAGCCGGGTTCCCCGCCGTGTCCACGAACACCAGCGGGAACTGGTCCGGAAAACTACTATCCCAGTTCCCGCTGGTATTCGTAGTGGCGGGATCTTCCCCTCCACCCAGCACATCAGCGGTCTGTTCTTTCTCAGCGGTGGTCGTCGAAAACAGCGTTCTTTTCCGTACTTCGTCCGCGGCTACCAGTTTCCCGTCGTAGAACTCCCCGCTGCTCCAGCCCATGATCACCTCGTGCATGCGGTACTGGATCGACAGCAGCGAGCTGATTTCGCTTCCAAACCTGTCGATCATCCTCCCGAACAATGTAACGTCCAGGCCCTGCTTCGAAGCGCTCTCCGACTTCACCGTGGCGGCCAGCTGGTTGTGGTCGCCGGCGAGGACGGCTTTTTTTCCGCACAGCAACGGGATCCAGCACGCCACCTCCAGCGTCTGCGCAGCTTCGTCCACCAGCACCACGTCGAACGCTTCCGTTTGATTTGACTCACCTCCTCCTCCGTTGGAAGATGTTGCGGATGGTGACAAAAACCGCTTCTTCACCTCGCTGGCGCCGGCACAGGTGCAGAAAACCACCTGCGCGGCGGCCAGAACGGATTTCACGGCTTCAAGGGACCGCTTCTTCAGTTCTTTGCGCAGTTTCGACACCTCCTCGCGCCGGTGCCGTCTGGTCGCGAAGTCTTTGTTTTTCACCTTGTTGCCTCCACACGACCCACTGGAATCGTGGTGCGCCAGCGCGGTCAGGTGCTCCTTGATCTCCCTCTCCACGTCTCGGCACAGTTTCGCCGCGTCCGTCTGCGCGACGCGACCGTCCAGCGTGAGCTTGTGCAGGTTTTCGTCCACACGCACGGGGTGGCCGATGCGCACCAGCAGTGCGGGATTTAAGTGCTGCGCGACGTTTATCAAGAGGAGATATTGTCCCCATGGATTCGGGAGGAAGATAGTAGCCCCAGAAGCTACGAGCCGTCCATGGTCCGCCATCAGGTCTGTCGGATCGGAATCACCGATACCCAGCTCCCGCCTTGTTCGAAACATCTATGGAACCCATTCCGAAAAGTGGGACATATTTCCTAGGGGTGTCTAGCTCCCGGCTTGAATCGATCAAGGAACCCGGGACGTATTTCCTAGGGGTGTGTAGGTGCCACAGTGGGTTGTGACACAGCATACTATCCCGGGAAGGGCCTTCTCGGGGTCCGAATTAAGGCCCCTGCCCGATCGGCAGCTCCCCGGCATCGACAGCTAGCCATCGGAGATTACTAGCACGACAACCATCGCCGCCCCATAGCTCCTGGGAAAATACTGGGACCTCCACGGGGATAAAATCGTTACCATTTTCTCGGTTGCCTAACCTTCTGCAGCAGGTTGTCCACCGCGACGTTGCTGGGAGCGCACACCAGGACCCTTTGTTTCCGCGCCACGCACTCCAGCACGAAGGCCGTCATGGTGGTGGTCTTCCCCGTGCCCGGCGGTCCGTGCACGATGTGCAGGTCCTGGGACCGGAGCGCCCGCCGCACGGCTTCCTTCTGCGGCTCGTTTAGCGCCTCCGTAACTCCCGAACGAAAGCTGGTCCACGTCCGCGGCTGTCTATCCTGCCTGGGATCATCTTCGACAGAGTGTTCTTTGGGGCCCGTTGGGGTTATGGGGGCCGCAAGTTCGTCTACAACTGGGAAATCGTCGACGAACCTCGGGCGGGGAAATAAATCCGCTTGATCGTCATCCGCGGCACCAGATCGGTTCGGGCTGTCGGAAACTTTCGGAAAGCAGAGCTCGACCACCTTGCTCGCGACTGCCGCAAAAGAACGCGAACCCGGAGCGCCCCCGCCACGCCCCCGAGATCCTGCTCCCGTACCCGTTCCTTCTCCGAAAGAACTAGAGTCCCCCACTCCAAACGCGGCGTCGCCCCCCGCCGCGAAGACTCTTTCGAGATCCTGCAGCGCGAATTTGTACCTGCTCATCGTCACGTCCGACGCGACCGCCGCGATGCTGTACGGTCCCGCGTGCAGCGGGAACCGGTCCTCGTCAAGCTGCTTTCCGAACACGACTTCTATCTCCCTCTGCCGAACACGGCTGACGATGCCCTCGGCGAGCGGCTTCAGTTCACACATCGGGTTCTGGGCGTCGAACACTCCCACAATGTCCCCGCTCGACAGCCGGTGGGCGGGTAAAACGTCCTCGCTGTGGTACCGCGAGAAAACCGCCGCCGTCTTCCCGTACAGACCGGTGGAGAGACGGATTTTGCCATTGGCATTGGTGTTGCTCTTGGTCGTGGAAGAAGAGGTACTAGAGGTGGTCTGGTTGCTCAAATAGAGCTTCAACACGGCGACGCCGAGCTGAGCGAGCTCGGTGTGGCGGCAAGTTTGGAGAAGCTCAGAAGTCTGAGCCTTCTCCTCGTCCTGCTCAAGCTGGAGCAGGGAGCGCTGCTCCCGCATCCACTCGAGCCGAGACTTCAACCTCATTCTGTTCGTCTTCATGCTTCTTCGGGATATTCCGCCTAGTTCATCTGGTGAAGGTTTAAAACACAATCAACTACGGTAGACGTCGATCTACAGATACGGGGGACTGGTAGTGGTACGGACCATGTGATGAAAAGCATGAGGGGGGAAGAAGTAGTTCTTGAGGCTGCTCGACGAAGCAGGCCATGAGTAGGTCCGAGCAAGGATTCGCATTTGGATTTTCACGGGATGTTGCAGGGGTCCGCAATAGATCGCGGCGTAAAGAAGGACCGATCGATGAGTTCAACATTCTTGATGCATCGTAGAGACAGAGAAACCGAGGCGAAATACAGCCGACTGGAACACGGACGAATTTTCGCGAAAAACGGCTTTTGAAAAATATTAATTTCCACCCATGAACCATTCTCCACGCTCTTCATAGCCTCAATTAATACCCTGACGCCAGCAACTGCAACCGGGGCTGCAGCTACAGCGAGTCTATCGCGATCTGTGCGATGTTATCGTCGTCCCGCGTTTCACCCTTCATCCCTCCGGTGGTCCCCGCCCCTTCAGCTGCTGGTGCTCCCGCTGCGGTGGTCCCCGCCCCTTCAGCTGCTGGTGCTCCCGCTGCGGTGGTCCCAGCCCCTTCAGATGCTGGTGTTTCCGCTGCGCCACCACCAGCAGCTTCAGAGGGGACCGCTGGTGGCGCAGCGGAAGGTGTTGAAGCGACATCTCCGAACAACACACTTCCATCCACGCGGGGGCCCGCAAACTTGCTACCGCTACTTCCGCTCCCACCTCCGCGATTCGCTTCTTCCACCTTGATACTCTGTGGCTGTTCCTTTTGCTTGCCGCCATCATCAGGCCGGCGACTACGACCACCGCTACCGGGCAGGTATTGTTCCAGCAGCCCGATGCTCTGCGACAGTTTCCGCAGTGCGGGATCGTTGCCGAAGCAATCGTCTTCATCGTCTTCACTTTCTCCCACGTGTGGGCAGGGCGACGGCTGCACCGCGCGCCGCGGCGAAGACGACGACATCTCCGAGAGCATAGTAACCGAGGCGGACTCATCTGCTTCGACATCTCCGAGATCTACTCTGTCTTTGTCATTGTCAATTTTATATCCTCCAACATTCAATGGCGATCGAGATGGCGGGTAATTCTGCGACGGGTACCGCAGAGCCCGGTCGGCGGAGAGCGCTTGCAGGGTTTGCTTTAAGGCGCGCACTTCGTCTTTCAGCTTCCGGTGCTGCAGCACGGCGGCCTCCGCTCGCCGACGGTACGCGTCCGTTTTCGCAGACGCTTCGCCAGCAGCTTCCGTCGCTTTCGCCACCTCGTCCTCGAGCTGCGTCACGCGCTTGCCCAGTGCACCAGAACGCGCGGCGTTGCGCGCGGCGACACGCTCAGCGGCACGGAGCTGTTCGGATATTTTCCAGCAGTTCAGTTCAACATAGTATTTCCGATAGGACTAGCACTAGGATGAATCAGTTCGACATGGTATTTGTGGTGCTACAGCAACGAACGCCATAGCTAGGGTGAGAAATGTACCTGGTTCTCCAGTTCGTCTCGCTGCCATTCTGCGTGGCCGAGTGCAGCGCGCAGTTGCTCGGCCTCCTCCCGCAAGGTCACCACGAGCTCCTGCCCCGGCATTTCTCGCCCACTGGCTTTCAGCATTTCTGCTACTTTTCCACCTCCGCCCTTCCAATGATCCGTCATCCTCATCTCATCCTGCTCCGCAGCTTCCTTTCTCGACCTTAATCTTTCTGCCGCCTCCTCTTTAGTCTTCCTCATCAGTACCTCCTCCTCCAATCTCTCTTTCTCCGCCGCTTCTTTCTCCGCCTCTCGACACCTCTCCGCTTCTTTTCTCCTCATCGCGGCAAGCTCCTGGGTCTTCCCCTCCACCAGCATCCGGAGTTCGCCTGCCTCCCGCAGCGCCACCAGTTTCCGCCCGCGCTCCTCGTCCAGCCGCACCCGGATATCCGCCAGCTCCTCCCGCAGCGCCGCGGCGTCCTGTTCGCAGTTTCCCCGCTTCTCCAGCTCCCGGCTCAACCCCCCACACAACCCTTCGGCGCACTTTTTCGCCTGCCGCAATCTATCCGTCCGCTCCTTCAGCCCCGAGAACTGCCGCTGTATTTTCCCACGCGCCTTCTTCTCGGATTCTAAAAACCCCCGCAGCTCGGCGTTGCTCTTCAAGTGCGCGCGCAGTTCGAATTTCAGGTTTTGCTTCTCGTCGACCACTCGGCTTTGGGCGGCCTTCGCGGAGTCGAGGGAGTCCTCGAGGTTGTGGACGCGCTTCCTCGCAGCGTGGAGCTCCTCGCGCGCAAACAAAAGCTCCTGCTCCAGCCGGGCGTTCAACTGCCGAAGCTCACTCGCCTCGCTGCGCCCGCCTCCTGGAGCTGCTGCTGCTGTTCTTCCCGCCGGCAGCGAGACGAGTGAGCTTCGGCAGCTGCTGTCCGCCGGTACAAGTTCAACGGATGACTTTTTAGATAATGCCGCGTTGCGCGCTTTAGTACTTTTCTGGTCAACAACATCCGCCTGCTGCGTAGACTCACAGAAATCTTCAACTTCATCGCCAAACGACTGCGTCAGCCCGTCGTCGCCGCGGCCACAGATTTTTGTACAACTAGCTTCCGACGAAGGTGGAACTGGAACTGGGTCTGACAGGAGGTCGACTTGCCGCTGCAGTGCGTCCCGCTCGGCCGTGAGAAGGGACAGGGCCGTCGCACATTCCCCGGCGTACACCTCGCTCGCCTCCTGCTCGGCTCGCTTCTTTTTCTCCAGCTTTTGGACTTTCTTTCGCCACGCGGTGTTCTCCGTTTGTGCCCGCTCCAGATCCTGCAACAGAGTGTCGAACTTGAGCGCCAAAAAGTTCACGCTGGTTTGACCGTTTTTGTCCTCTTGATCCGCACGGGCTTCGACGTCGGACGGCTTGCGGAGCTG
This sequence comes from Amoebophrya sp. AT5.2, assembly GCA_005223375.1. Lineage (NCBI taxonomy): Eukaryota > Dinophyceae > Syndiniales > Amoebophryaceae > Amoebophrya > Amoebophrya sp. AT5.2. The sequence continues at coordinate 23 of RXOD01004989.1, read as the reverse complement.
CGACTCCACGAGTGCGGTTCGTC
>RXOD01004988.1:0-16649 GCA_005223375.1 Amoebophrya sp. AT5.2 | reverse complement strand
TAGTTGTAAGTGCGTTGACGATTCTGCGAATAAGGTTCAAACAAGAAAGCGAGGACTACAAGCCGCACGGGCTTATCCAAAGGTTCTGCGGCGAGCTCCGATTTCTTTTCAAGCTTGAGCGTCGAGATCCACACAGTGGAAATTGGAGGGATCCGCGACACAGTCAGTTGTGGCACTTCGTGACCTTCTATCCAAAATCTACAGTTCTCTGGCGCAGTACAGTTGTCGGTGGGTCACGGTCTGGATGCAATATTAACTGCCCGAGCCCGTCTCTGAATTTACGCCCTGGCAACCTCGTTCCCGTCGCCGTCGGCAGCTCGAACTATGAACAACCTCAAGCGCGTAAGCAAGTAGAAGCTGAAGCAGGGCAGCATGATAACAAGCTGTCATAGTCAGGCACGTTTTTTTTTTCATTTTTACCGCCACCTTTCGTCACGGCGACGGCCCTTCTTCCTCCAGCTGCGCCGCGTCGCCACTTCTCATCTGCGCTTCCCCTGCCGCCGGACCCCCTGCTCCTCCTCGTCCACCTGAGGGGATGCTGGGCAACGAGGACGTCGCTCGCAGGTAGGCTCCCAGTCCAAGGAGAGTGAGGCCGAAGCCCACTCCCTGCAGTGCCGACACCGGGTTCCGGAAGACCCAGAGGCCCGTGGCGATACAGCACACCCGGTTCAGGTTCGCCATGATGCTCGTAAACACCGCACCCCGGCGCTCGATCAGCAGGAACTCGGTCGCGTACCAGGACGCCGCGCAAAGCCCCTTCGCCAGGATCAGAAAAAGCAAATGCTTCGAGCCGATCTCGTAGAGCCTCTTCCAGGGCTGGTGGCCCTCGAAGAGCGCGGAAAGGAAAAGCATGCTGATCAGGTTCACGGGGAGGGCAAGAGCGGCGAGGTCGAGCACAACGCGCCGCTGGAGCGCCTTCATCTCGGCCTCGTCGAGCGGGGCTGGTGCGGGGGGCTCCTGGTACACCTCCTGCGCTCGACGTTCGTTAGATTGTGACCACTGTGTTGTTTGTCGACGTCTTTCGTGGACTACAGCTCGAGCTCGTTCCGCGTCGTGTTTCTGTATCGCTAGATTTTTTTCACCACCTCCTCCCCCCTCTACTCCCTGAGAAAGCGCTGCCAAATCGATGTCTTCATCACGGTCCGCGACGCTCGCCGTGCTGCTACGTTGGTAGTGGTCGGCTAGGAGCGCCCGATCGTCAGCGAAAAGGACGGTGGAAGCAGAAGCAGCTGCTGCAGTAGAGGACCCAACAGATACAGAACTACAAGCTCCTGCTGCTACGGCCGCCAGTTCCGCGCTGCGCCGCTCCACCACGAGCGACGTGAAGAGCATTCGCCCCGCCCGGAAGGCCAGCGCGCACACCGCGAGCGCCATGCCGAAGGCATCGAAGTTCACTTCGCCCGCCGAGGAGAGGCAGCCCCCCACACTGAGCGGGATCAGCGACAGCGCCACGGGGAGGGACCGCAGCTGTTTCTTCCCCTGTACGAGCACCGACAGCGGGACCTGGAAGACCGGGCCGGCCATCTGAATCGCTTCGGTGACCGAGGGGTAGAGAAAGAGGTTGGAAGCCATGCCGCACGCCCCCGTGCCGATGTTAAGGACGGAAAGCGGCGCGATCTCCCGGAAAAAACTGAAGTACGTGATCGGCGCAGAGGAAGAACAGAACAAGCGTCGTCGCGGCCGGGAGGTCGGGGAAGCTGCGGGTGTTGGGGGAGGTCGTGGTCCTCGAAAACCAGGGGGCGCATGCTGGGCATGGTGCCCGACCACTGGTTGAGTAGCAGGTGTACCGGAAGATGCTGGGTGCGCCACGCTTGTTCCGCCTTCGGGTTCATCGCCTGATGCAGGGGCGACAAAAACAACTTCCGAACTGGATCGGGCCGCTTCATTTGCTTCAGTTTTCATCTGACTTTCGTATCTAGCGCCCTCTGCAACTTCATTCCCTCCTGGCCAGGGAATGTCATCTTCCGCGCCGACTGCGCGCGGCCAGCCTTGCGAGGATGCTCGTTCGTCCTCAGCCTCCTGTGCTCGGATGACCGCACTGCGCAAGATCAAAATCACCCAGTAGCACAGCAACTGGTCGGTCACAATCAAGAACAAGGGAAACGGAAGCGTGTCCGTCATAAGCCTCTTGGAGAGAATGACCATGCCCACATAGCCGCTGGTGTGGAAAACAGCCTCGACCACGGTGAGGCAGACGGAGAGGTACCAGCCACTCGTGCGAAACGCCGGCATTTTTGCATTCGTGAAGACGATGACAACGGAATGGTTTTAGTGGTACGCACTACATAACTACCAGGCTTACACGCAGATGGAGAAAGCTTCCAACAAATTTTTTCACGCTCGAGAAGTTGCCGCGGTTGACAACTGCTGTCCTGCTCTACTTCGACCAACAGCACGAGAGTCGCTTGCTTTATCGTACGTACCACCTTCGAGGAATCAAATTTTTCGTACTCGTTGAGTGCAACGGAAGGGGAATGCAGATGATCAGATGATGAACAACGGTCGTTGTCGTTCGGTCGTGATTCGCCATGGAGGTGCAGCACCAGGACCAGCAGCAGCAGCAGCTGCGTAACTAATGTACTAGGTCCTATTCCGCCGCTCCATTGTAGCTGGAATACGGATATGAATGCGTGCGAGTTTGTCGCTCTACCTGAGGAGCAGTGAGCAGGCTCACTCTACTCGCTGCTGCAGTTTCTAGGCTTACAGCAAAACGTCAACGAGATGGTTTTTTCACAGCAAGCGCCGCAGCCCTTTTGCATCGGCGCGCTGTGGTGCTGCATGTCGATTAGACACAACAAGGTGCGTACACGTAGTACAACGTCCAACTCCACGTCCACGTCGCCGCAGGGTAGAGAAGCTAGTCTTCGGACGTTGGAGTTGGACGCAGTAGATAGTTGTAGCGTAGATGTAGTTCGTTGCCGATGTTGTAGTTCTTCGAACGTGTACGTGAGCGCTGCATAATTGAGAAAAGAAACAATATCGGGAGCAGCTCTCCGGATCGATACCGCCGGGCTTCGCCTCCAGCGTTTCTCAAAAAGAAGAAGACCGGTCAACCAGATGATATATCCACAGCCTTTTGTAGATTCGTTTTCCTTGTACCATCTTCAAACCGTTCTCGGTCGCAATACCAATGTGCTGGCGCGGCTTCTGTTCATCGCACCTACTTTTCTTTTCGCGTCTCGGTCGATTTCTCCTCGGCTACACTTGTTCCAGCGCCGGCCGCCTGCGCCTTCGTGTAGAGCCCCAGGCCGCCGATTGTCATGCTGAACCCGAGCATCTGAATGCTGCTCACGGGGTTGCGGAACAGCCACAGCCCGGTGCCAATGCAGCACACGCGGGATAAGTTCGCCAGCACCGCGATGAACGCGCCGCCCTTTTTCTCGATCAGGACGCACTCCGTAACGTACCAGGTCGCTGTGCACACCCCCTTGCAGAGAATCAAGAGGAAGATCAGAATTTCTGGGTTGCTCATTGCTGAGCTCCAGAACTCCTTGCGTACGTCCTCGAAGGAGGCTTCTGTTCTCGTCGCAGACCAATACACACCGGAGAGCAGAAGTTCACGCAGCTTCGCCAGTGACAACAAAAGCTTCTCCCAGGGCTTTTTTCCTTCGAGGTAGAGGGAGAGGGCGACGGTGGACGTCACGTTCACCGGCATGATGGAGAGCGCGAGGTCCAGAATCACGCGCCGCTTCAACACGATACCATCAAACCGTTCCACGACCACGCTGGTGAAGATCATGCGCAGCGCGCGGAACGCGAGCGCGGAGATGGCGAAGCACATGCCGAGCGCGTGGAAGTTCACCTCGCCCGCCGAGGAGAGAACGCCGCCCACGCACAGCGGCACCAGCGAGAAGACGACGGCCCGCTTCCGCAACGCGAGCTGGTTCTGAAGCGCGATCGCGAGGGGCACCGCGAACACCGGGCCGACCATGGAAATGGCCTCCGTAACGGAGGGGTAGAGAAAGAAGTTCGACCCCATCCCGCACGTACTGGTCCCGAGCGTCAGGATACCCAGCGGAAAAAGTTCGGTCGCGATACTGAAGCGTGTGAACCCAAGGAAGTTAAAAGTACTACCAGTTGGTGATGGCAATTTTCGACGGAGGTAAAGAATCGCTCCGACGGTGATCACCTGGTCGGTGAAGATGAGGAAGCACGGAAACGGCATGTCGGAAGAAGTCATCAGCAACTTGGCAAGCATGATCATCCAGACGTACGCGGCAATGTGCAGGATTATCACCGGCAACAAACTGCCAATGGTGGCAGCTGGGGCCAAGGGAGGAGGTGTGGTCTTCACGCTCATGATCCTCCGCCCTCCGGTCGTGAAATTAATAAGCTGCCGATGATTTACTTTATCGACTCGAGGACGAGATGAAAGAAGCAGAAAGGAGGTTAAGGTATTGGTGTACGTATTCTTTTTTGAGCGATGTCGTCAAGACGCGGCAGAATGTGGATGATAATGTGCTGGGGGTCTTAGTCAAACAGACCCTACCTTCTGCCCCTCTTCCTCAGAAAACAAAGTTATCAAGGTGGTTGCGCCTGCTCTCATGGTCTTGTTATGTCCCACAACACGCAGCTAGGGCCTGGGCTACAAGTACAAAGAAAAGACTGCGAGCCGAAAAAGTACAACTAGTAGTACAGAGAGATCATCGATGACGTTGACGATGATTACTCAGCATTAAATTGAAAGCCAAGTTGCGGACGAGAAGAAGAAATAAGCCTTGTTTCGTTATCATGCTACTGCCACTGGTGTGGCGCCTTCGACGCCTTGCAGCTTTAGTACTTCAACAAGTTACTTTCTTAGTACAATATAAAAACACGCGCCCCCACAGCGTGCGGAGCCCGGTGTTCAGGCGCGATGGGCGTCCGGTGCTCACGACGCAGCGTTTGTGAGGAGCGGCCTGTCACTGAGGGACCTCGCCAGCTTCATCTACCACGTGCGGGCGCACGTCGTAGAAGCTCATCAAGATCATTAGGATCTAGATCTAGTTCTAGTCCTACGACAACAAGACGGCGTAGTGCGACGACGTCGCGCATCCAACTGACTTCATCCTCTTCTTCACATCATTCATATCCGTTTTGTTTGGTGGACCGTGCACCAGAAAGTAATACTGTCATCTTCTTTTAGTAAAGTCAAGCTGTAGCTGTACGCCCCCTACGCCGTTCCTTTACTAAGTAAATTTATAAATATACACTGAAGACCGTGAGCGACGAAAAAAATGCAGGCCCTACGCTTCATTCCGCCCCTCCTCCCGCCCTGGGCCGGGCCACACCAGGTGGAAGCTGATCGGGTCACGCAGCTTGATGTCTGGCGATGGATTTTTCACGCGATTCGTCAACACCGAGCGCGCCAGATCCAGCCAGGTCGCTCCGCCGAAGTGTTGCCTCTGTAGCTGCTCCGCCCTGCGGCCCACCGCCGTACTTTCCTCGCCGGGCTCCGGGACATACAGCTCCTCCGTGCAGAAGTCGACGCGCTGGTACCACAGCGGTTCTAGCGTTTTTTCGTCAAGCAGCTGCGCCTCGCCGCCAGGATCATCTAGTACCGCCGTCGGAAACATCACCTTGATCAAGGGCAACGCCCAGGGGTTTAGGTTTTGGAACAGAGCTGGCATCTCTCCGAAAAATTTGCGATCGGCCGTCATCCGCTTTATCAGCCTGAACTCGTCGGCAAACCGTTCTGCCTCCGCTTGCGTTTCGAAGTGGAGGCACAGCTCCGCGTATTCGCACTGCAACAGTCCGATCCTCTCGTCAGGCACCTTTTCCTTCAGAAGTCGGTTCTCGTCGTCGCTAAAATCCTGGCAAAATCCCCCGTTTGCATCGATATTGCAGAGGCAGCGCCTCAAGCGTATGTCTTTCAGGATGCGCTTCCTCGTATCGACGTTCATTCCGCTCTGACCCCCAACCTGCACCGCCGGCGACGATTCGCTCTCCACCTCAAAGGCCGCATACTTTCGGAAAGCACAACGCAGCCGAACGGTTGAGGACGACGTCGCAGTCGCAGAAGCAGATGACCCAGAACTAGTATCCGCATCCAATCCCTCCAAAGCCAAATCGCCCCCCACACCCTGCAATTTCGTTTTCGTATCGTGCTTCTCTTGCTCCCACTGCTCGCCCGCCACAATAATTTTTACTTCTCCAACTCCACTTTCTTCATCTTCGCCCTGCTCATCCTCGTCCTGTTTCACCTCATTGTCGGATGCGGACGTGGTGGCGGTGGAGCCGCCCCGGGAGGTTGTCCCGGCGTCGAACATGTTTCGTCGGAAGAAGAGGGAGTGCACGTCGTCGATCGTAGAGAGAAGCATCCTCTTGCCATCGATTGAGGCGCTGCGCTCTCGGTACGCGGGAGATTTTCTGTAGCTGGTTCGGGGGTCGAGTTCCCCGCAGTCAGTTTCGACTAAACCAGCCGAGGAAATGTCTCCTGTGAGTGGGTGCACTTTAAACGCGAAAGAGAGCGACCGCGCGTCGGATGCGGCTTGGGTTTGCTCCTTCTCCTTTTCCGCCGGCGCTGCGGTCGTCCACCGCACCACCTCCCGGCCCTTACCACCCCCCACCGCCAGCGAGTACCCGAACCGATGTCGCGTCTTCAGCGCGAACGGAAACGAGAGGCCCTGCGACGCAAATCCACCGAGCACGCCGTTCAGGCTCAGGTAGTTCACCTCTTCCACTTTGTCTCCGCTTCGGCTACGGCTAGTTGTCGATAGAAAGGCGGGCGCCGCAACCAGCGCGCCGTCCTCGTCAAACATGCCTATGTCGGCGAACAAGGCGCCGTCCCCTTGAAATGCGCCGAAGTGTTCTACGAGTTTGCTCCGCTGCGCTAACGCAAACTCGATCGCGCGCTCCTTCATTCCAAGCCACACGGCGCGCGCAAGAACGTCCGCGACGACTTTTACCGGTGACACTATGTTAACCGCGATTCGCCCTTGTTCGACATCGAAATCCTCTGCGGCGTCATCCTCTGCGTTCTCGTCATGTAGGATGACCGAAAACAGACGCGTGGCACTGCGTGTTGCGATCGCGTCCCCGTTCAGAGCGGTGATTTCGAATTGGATCTGCGGTAAGGACGCTTGCAGACATTGCCCGGCGAGCTCCCCTTTGAACGTTAGCTCGAGACGAGGAGGCGGGCTGTCTTTGTCGGGAACCTGCCAGAGGAAGCCATCCTCGTTGTCGCGCTGCTGCAAGTTTTGGTAGTCTTCGTGCATCTTCTCGATGGCGGTCGTGTAGCGTGCTCGCGCGTGCCTTGCGTGCGCAACGGCCTCGAGGATTAGCTTCTGAAGGGCCTCCGCGTCTGCGAGCATTCGCTCGGCTGCTTCTCTGTCCGAGCTGAAGCTCGTGTATCGATTGTTCTCCTCCTCCGTGTCGGCGTCGGGGCAGTAGTGCGCTACTGTAGAGTAGATGTCAGGCCGCTTGTACGTTGGAGCCGAGCAAGACCCCTTCGAGGAAGCTGGCGACGCCTTTGCTGTTGTGTTTGCGTGCTCGCTTGTGCTACTCGCTGAGGCGGAGGCGGTAATCGACGACGAAGCCTCCTCCGCCGGCGACGGGCGCGACGCTGCCTCGCACTCGCCTGTCCATGCGTGATATTTCGCGGCCACGTCGTGAACCAGGTCCGAAAGCTCTGGCATCCGTGGCAGCGCGGCCGCGAACAGGCGCTCGCCGCCTTGTAGTACAAATCTCCTACATGACCTCGCCTCATCGTCATATCGCGTCCGGTCCGCGTCGGCTGCTCTCTGCAACGCCCCGAACTCCTCGAGCGCGGCGTCGAATGTCGCGCACTGCGAGAGAGTTGGGAAGTCGCCGCGGCGCACCACGATCGCGTCCTCGTCCATCGTAAACATCGCGGGTAAGACGCTCCCGACATCCCCAGCGTCCGCCAGACGGCGCCCGAGCGTAGGAAGGGGGGGCCAGGCAATTGTGGAAGCAGAAGCGCTGCTGCGGGGGCTTGCTGCGCCACGAACACGAGCTCGGCAGGTTGCTCCTTCGGCGGCCGACGCCGAGGCAGAGTCTTTGGAGCTGCGATCGAGAGACGCGGAGATGAGGTCTCCTGTCTCATTCGACGAAGACGAGGCGCCCGACATCATTGGCGCCGTGCGAACTCAAATTGAAGAAACGGGAATGGCTTCGAAAGATTTAACCTTCGAAAGATTTATCCTGTGCCACCTTCGAAAGATTTAACCTTAGGATCATCAGAGAAAGTACACTTTATAGATACATAGGCTTCGCCCTGTAGCAGCATCGGAAATCAAAACTCATTGAATGACAATCAGTGCTCGACGACTTCCTTCATCATCTCTACAGCATTGATTGATAGTTTTCAGCTCAGTCCCTCGCCTGGACGATGTCCGGTTTCGGTCGATTCTGCATCATTGATGCGTAGCTTCCTGGATCTCCTGGTGCTGATGCTGTTTTTTTGTAGTTCTAGTTCTTGCTACTTCAGCAACGGAAAGAACAAGTGGCTCACTCATGCTCTTTAAATTTTCCTGTCTTTGTATCTTTCGTGTCGCCAGCGTGAGCGCCACGAACAGAAATAAACGTATTTATAAACTGTATCTTTCGATCTTCGAGTTTTTAGAGTCACCAGAATGAGAAGAATACAGAAGACGTCGGCCGACATATTTTATCCGTCACACATCGCTCATAGTACCGGTCGAACTCATGGCGGCGGTGGGTGGGCGGTAGGGAAAAAAGTCCAGAAGCAAGTGCGCCTTTGAGATAATGCAGTGGCCAAACAAAGCCCTCGGCGCATGCACGATGCGGTTTGTTTCCCAAAAAAAACGCGATGGGCGTCCGGACCGTGAACAGCTGTCGGTCAGAAAGATTGTTCGGTCCTCGAGTAAGGAATCGCGCACCGCCAGCGCCACAGCGCTAACGCTAAGTCGAAATGAATCTAGATCTAGTAGTAGAAGTACTAAATTAGGCTGCTCATTGTCATTGAATCGAGCGAAGCAAAGGAAGGCGGCCCGCAGCTTTTCTGTTTCGGCGCGAGTCTTTAGCTTTTAGCTGCGTCGCAGGTCTCTCTTTTTGTTTTTCGTTTTTTCATCGCGCGCGCCTGTCTTCGCAATTTTTCACTTTCAGCATCTGCTTGCGGGTGCACGTGATCACTCGCTCTCACCTGAGCGCGACGCGCAAGAAATCGCCACTGCGCCGCCGATTTGTTGCTGATGGGCTGCGTGGTTCTTGCTTCTTGCAGCCCTCGATCGATCATAGTCATGCGACATACATTCATAGTAATCCAAATCCGCGCCCTGTGTACGTGCTTGCGTCTATGTCCTTGGCTGCGCGCTGCTCCTCATCTACCCAGGAACTCGGCGCGAAGCGATGCGGAAAGAAGCGCAGACGGACACGGAAAAAAAAAGCGCACCACTCCCAGCGCCCGCCCGAGCCAGCGAGCAAGCCCGAAAGTGTAGAAATAGCAGCCAGAAGATCACAAGAACCAACCAAGGTCAGCCGCATGCCGCGCGCGGCGCCAGCGCGGCACCAGACGCGGCACGGCCGAGCCTTTCGCCAGCAAGTCACTCGCGCGCGGGCCCATGAGGCGGCGCCTCAGGGAGCGAGGAATTGAGGAGCGCCCTGCGTTTTTTGCGCGCCTTCCCCTCGCAGCTTCGTTAGAGTTAGTCGTCGAAGATGACCGACAGCGGCTGCCAGTTACCAGCCGCCAACTTCATCTGCTGCTTCCACCACGCGCAAGCGATCTGGCTGAACTCTTCTGGCCTGGCTTTTTCTGCTTCCTCTTGCGCGAACTGCTCTCCTTTTCAGACCCGGCGGCACGCGTTCCCGCTGTGGCGGGCGCTCATGCTGTCAGCTGGGGCGTCGATGGCTTTCGTCAGACTGGAGACAACGTGACGCGGCTCGGACCCATACACGAACATCGTCGAACAACATCGCAAGGCCTTCCCATCCTCGTCAAGGTCAAGAGTCCGACGCGTTTCCGCGTGCGCGGGAGTCTGGACGCCGGGGCGGAGCTGCCCGATCTCTCTCCTGCTGCCGTTTCTGGTGGGCATGCCGTCGAAAACGTCACCGCCGAAATCGGCGCACGCAACCCATGGGCATGGAGCGGGAGGGGAATGCGCCGGCCGCATAGTCGAGAGAAGTGCCGCCGAAACGGAACGCCTGGGAACTGAGGCGGCTTGGGACGCCAAGTAGAAACACATCACGCACAGACATCACATCACGCTCACGGTGCTCCATCTTTCTTCTAGGTAAAACTTCAGACTACATCACCATCCCTTGTGCATCTCGCAGCGGTGTCTTTTGAAGAAAACGCAAGTCGTGGAGGTGCGCGAGAGCTTCAACTTCTTCGCAGCTGACTTTTGCCGTGGTCTTGATCTCTTAGTCTTCGTATTCGATGAGTGGGTTTCAACTTTTGTGTGTGCCCGAACACAGCGGAAGAGCCATCCGGCTCTGGCAGCTCCCCCTCGGCGCGCCACCGGCTGGAGGACGAGGAGCAGGAAACTGGGACTGAAACATTGTCATCGTCATCGTGCAGCTTGTCCTACTTGTTTTCTATCCATGCTGCATTCATCGTTGATATTGATTGAGATTCCTTCTGTATCTGTTCATCTTCATCCACCTGATACTAGATCACGTCAGCGCTTCTGTTTCTGCTGACGACGCCTTCGTGCTTGCGCTGCTGGTCGTTCCCCCGACCGCGCTTTTCCTCCCTACACTCCCCAGCGCCCCGCCGCCCACCGCTTTCAGCCCCTCCAGGTTGTCCAGCGCCAGCTCCTTCAGCACTGCCTCGGTCTCGGCGTCGGCGTCCGCCTCGATCTCCCCGTCCTCCCCTAACGCCTCGTCGATCGACTCCCCCACTATTTCTTCGATCAGCCCCGCCTTCTGCATCTCCGTGGCCATCTGCCGCATGGACTGCTGCACCTCCGGGATGCGGACCACCTGCCCCATCTGCCGCATGATGCTCGTGGACGCCTGCATAGTGTCCGCAATCTTCATCTGCGCAGTCACGGCGGTGAGCTCCATGCACACGGAATTCAACTGCGTCTTCGCGTCGTACATGCGGTTCGTGGCGCGACGAGAACGAACCAGCTGGCGTTAGACATTCATTGATTTGCGAACGGAAGCTGTGGCGCAAGAAGTTGCATAACCATGATCTTCAAGCGAAAGCGTTCACTTATAGATACCTCTTTCGCGAGTGTTTTGACGGCGGTGAGTTCGTTTTTGGCTGCGTACTGCTTTACTTCGCGCTTGATCTTGTCCTCCTCGCGTTTTATGCGCATGATCTCGCGCTCCATCTGCCGCATCTCCTGCTTCATCTTCCGCTGCCACTCCCGACTCTGGGTTTTTGCCGATGCTTCCGCCGAGCTGGCGTTCTTGGTCGTGGAGGACGAGGACGACCCACCGGACGCACCGGCAGACCCGAAGAAGTTGAACATCGATGGGACTTTATGCTAACTTGAAGGAAATGTGGATGTTTGTTGTCGGAAGTGAAGATGTCGGTGTTTCAGTAAAGGCGTTGGTTGACGACCTCTGCTGTCCGAGATGAACAAGGGCTGAAAAAGATCGACGAATGAAATCGCTCCGGCTTGCAGTAGAATTGCTTCACGTAGATAGGTTTTGCGTGGTTGGTTGGTAATCGATGATCCTAAGCGAAAGCGTAGCTGTAACCGAAAGAAAGGGGCCCTGAAATTCGCAGATGTCGTAGATGGTAGATTTCTCGTGGTCATTGACAGGATAGTTTTCGTTTTTTTCCTTAAAGTACCCTGCAACAATGAATCGCGACCCTCGCGGCAGCAGGCATGTGATTTGTTTCTCGACATTCTCATCCGTCCACGCACTTATAGAAGAATACGAAATAAGATCAAAGATGATGATCCAAAACTCTTGTTCGAGGACGGTGAAGCCGACTGTCGCCACCGTTGGCACAATTCTTGCGCACAACACTGCTTGCGGGTGCCACGCTTGTATCAACAGCAGCTCCTGACCAGGTTCCGGCAGGGGCAAGTGTAGGGCTGCCGCTGCGATCTGGTTGTACTATCGAAGAATCAAAGCGAAAGAATCTTCTTGTTCATGTTCATGTTGTCAAAGAAATCAATGGGGAACGACCAATTTATCAGCGGCCGTTTTTGGCTTGAAATTTGGAGTAGTCGATGACCAGGTTGGATTTTTTCGGGTGTACGCAGCTGGTGAAGGCGCGGCCGAAGTGGATTTCGGTGGGTATGTAGCTGTACCGCGCCTGGATCGGGTGGCTCGTAATGGGCTCCGTGCCCTCGACCATCACCATGAATTCGAAAAAATTCGGACTGGGCCTTTGCGTTTGCCCCTCGAGAGGATTAATATCGTCGCGCTCGACCGATGGCCGAAGGTGCTGATCCTGATCCGTTTCGTTGTACGCCCAAGTCTCGTGCTGCTTCTCACTCCAGGTGACGGTCTTTTGGCTTTGATGTGGACCACAGCGGGGCGTTCTTGTAGGCGAGGCCGATGTTATTTTCGATGTCGGTGCCGTTCCGCCGCCGGCCTCCAGGTCGATGAATGCATGGCCCTCGTCCTGTTTTTCGCAATGATTCAGAAGATGCGAGTGCGCCGTTTCTTCATCAGCGTATCCACTTCTGCTCTCGTCGGCGCTCTCACCATCGTCAAAGTAGATATCCGCTTTCTCATTCCCGTCCTCTGATAGTGAGGATGCCTCGTCCTCTGATGGTGAGCAGGTTTCCGTCTCCGTCTCCGACGATGAACAGCTGCTCGTCGCGTCCTCACCCTCGTCACCACTCCCTCTCACTCCCTGCTCCAGGTACTCTTCTAAGAAGGGCTGCAGCACGTCTGCCTTCCAGATATCGTTCCTTAAGCGGAACTGCAGCAGCAGCAGCAGTCCCCCGTGCGTCGCGTATTGCGGCTTCCGCCCGACGAACCGCATTTTCGCCTCCGTCCTCTCGTGCTCGTCGGAGAGGTGCAGACAGTGCAGAAAGAGCTCGTGGTCCGTGAGGAAGTTTTCGCCGCACACGTTGCACACCTTCGCACACCGGCTGCCCATCTCCGCGTCGGCCTCGCGCAGGCCCGCGGTGAGCTGGTCCCCGCACGAAGACAGCTCCAGCGGGGTCTTGGTCAGCAAACGACGCGGCCGAACGCCTGGTGTTCTACTTGTTGAGCAAAAGATGCTGGCACTGTGCTCCTCCTGATTCTTGTCCTCGATATAAAAATCCGATGGCTCGTCCGTTACCCTTTGAAAAGGAGCACAACGATCCTGGTACAGGACGCAGCAGGGCAGCGCGACCGCGGAGAAGAGGTTCCGCTCGCAGAAGGGCTCGGAGTAGAAGAAGGCGTCCTCGACGGAGAGCAGCGCATCGCGGTACGCGTTGGGCACCACCGGCGAGTACTGGTCGATGCGGTGGAGGACCTTCTGCGGGAGGTCCAGGTCGATGTTGCCGCCCTCGCGGTCGGAGGGATTCTGCAGCCGCATCCGGTGCTGCTGAAAGTAGTACAAGTGCCGCGGACGAGGGTTTTCCTGTTGGAGGTGGAGGTGTGGGTGGGGCGGGCAGAGGAGGTCGACGTGGTCCGGGTTGTATTCTGCGGTGATGGGAGGCCTTGTGGTGGTCGAGAGATGCTTTGTGTTCTTGTAGTTCCACCTCGAATCAACTGTGGCATTCAGCATCCTGCTCTGAAGGTTCTTTCTGCCAGAGGGTCGCGCGCTCCGGGGCGATATTTTACGGTCGCGAATTGGATCGCTTTCGGAGTCAGAATCAATACGCGCGCCAGCACCGAACTCGTTGCTTCCGAGGTCGCTGCATACAGCGTCGTGGTCTCCTTCAATCGCGTGCTCCTCTTCGACTTTAGCGGCCTTCTCCCAGGAAGCCGCTCTATCGGCGAGCTGCTCTCGCGCCACCTTTTCGTTTTCATCAAAAGTCGTCTTCTGCGCTTCGACGTTCGAGCGCAACATCGGTCCATCGTCGCCGACCCCGCTACAAGTTTCTGGAAAGTCCTCCAGTGTGCTGGGAGGGGCGCGCAGGTCTTCGTCGTCCTGAATAAACGTGGGCTTCAGGACCTCTGACATCGGCGAGGCGTCCACCGACGTCGTCCGAACTCGTCGCCCGAACTCGGGAGATCGGGGCGGCTGGTAGCTCAACCGAAGATGGGGGCAATCGGTATACCGATTGCCCCCATCCACACTGAGCGCCTTGGTCGCGAGGAAATTGTGCGAAATGCTCGCCGCGAGGTTCGGCTTCGGCAGGGTCACACCGCACTTCCGCTGCACAAAATCGCTCGTGTGCACATCGCCAGCGGTGGGCCGAGGCAACACGCTTTGTGCCTGCCGTTCGGCCTGCTGCAGCGGCAGAAGATGCTCCGGGCGAGACTCATGGTCATGCCTTGCCCTTGTCTCTTCCAGCCGCGCGGCTGGCGCCTCACTGCCCGCTTCATCAGGAGTGGTCCTTTGATGCGGCTCTTGCTCCTCATCTCCAAGTCCAAATACAGGGCTCGCGTCGCTCGTCCTTGCCCCGTGGTCCCAGTCCCCTTTATTCGGCACCAGCGACACGGCACTCGCGCCCTCTTTCAAAACCAGCAGCGTCGGGGGCGGACCGCATTTGCCTTCATGGTCTACTTCGTCTTCCACATTCGTCTGGTGATCGATGACCGGATTCTGTTCGCCGACCTCGTCCACGCCGGCGAACGGAGTCGGGTTCTCCATCACCGGCTCAGGAGCATTGGCGACATCGCTTCTCAACTTCCACTTCGTCTCGCCCAAAATAAAGGACTCGGACTGCTCGGAGGCTTGATGAAACGCCTCCCCCTCGGCCCCGGGCGCGTTGAGGAAGCGGTCCACGACGCGGTGCAGAATGCTGCGGCGCACCCGCAGCGGCTCCCCCTCCAGGCCGTCGCGCCAGTGCTGCAGAACGAAATGATCGGAACTACACTCCAAAATCGCCATCGAAAAGTCCTGTAAATCCGGGGGCTCGCGCCCGTGCACGGGGCTGCAGTCGTCCTCGTTCCGGTCCTGCCCATCTTCAGGAGGCGCCCCATCAACAAGCCCGCCAGCGGCACACGTCGCATTTTGTTCATGATCGTCCTCTGCCGCAAGCGGAAGGTCAATCTGCTGGGCCTCGTCAAGGAGGACCTCCTTGTGCTCCTTCTCCTTGTTTGCAGCCGTCGCGCGCGGACACCTACTATGCTGTTTGCCGCCGCTTAGCTGCAGCAGATTTTTCTCTGTGAGCGACGAGATGGAATTTGTCGCAGCGGGCGCTTCACTCGGCCGTTGCTCGTGCTGGCTCCTGTACTTGACGTCGGCGGCCTCTTCAGTACCTCCACTTGCCACTGGCCCAGGGACCGCAGCTGCATCATCAAGTTCGGGGGCTCCTTGATGAAGATGCTGTTGTTCGGCTGCGATCACTACGTTCACGTTGGTCGTCGTGATATAATTATCCCCAACATCCAGGACTGCTACGTCATCCAGGAGGTTTTCGTCCGACATCACCGTCCGTGTGTCCGAGCGGGCGGCGGAATCCGAATCCGAGTCCAGTCTTTGCTTGTCCGTGTTCTTACTCTTTTGCTTCTGATGAACGACCGCGCGGGGCGGTACTTCTGAACAGCCACGAGGACCAGCGAACTTGGAGGTTTTTCGCCGCGCCGCGCGCGCCTCGAGGACCTGCTTCAAGTTTGCTTCCAGGTTGTCCATGCTCCAGCGTGACGAGGGACACCGCGCGCCGCAACATCCCGCGGCGCAGCACTCATCCAACTGCTTCTCCGTCAAAGACGATAGCGCGAGCTGAATAGGGGTCTCCTTTATTTCCGCTTCTCCTGCAGCTTCTTCTCCGCCATGCGATCGAATGCGAGCCGCATCAAGTATTTGCTCCAGCGCCTGCACTTGTTCATGCTCTGGGCCATTGACATTGTCGCGCAGGGCCTGTCCGCGCCGCCGGCTGCAAGCGTATTCACAGCTGTCCGAGTCCGAAGCCAAAGGATCTACAACTCCAGCTGCACAGGCGGGACCGCGCGAGTGCAGATCTCGCCCGGTTTCTTCTTCTTCTTCCCCTTGATCTTCAGCCTCTACTCCCCGCCCCTGCTCCTCGCCCTCAGCCTCCCCAACATCCCCCTCGGGCACCATGTTGCAAAGCTCGATCCCCAGCTTCTCTCGCAGTTCCTCTCTGCATTCTTCCCGCAGCTCCTCCAGTCTTTCCCTCTGTTTCTGCACTGTTTTTTCCAGCAGTCTCTCGATCGCCCGCCCGCACGCCGTCCCCTCCAGCACCGCGTCGTCGTGTTTGCACAGGAAGCAGCGCACGGTTGTTTTGATCAGCGTGGTTTTTCGTAGCTCCCCCAGTTGGAACGCAAAATACAAATAGCCGTCGATTTCTTCCACCAGGGCCTCTTCACTAAACATCACCGTCGCGGCGCGCTTCTGCCCCTTCGAGATTTTCGTCAGCACCGTCCCGATCACGGCGGACATGCAGAACAGGTTCGTGAGCACCTGCGCCGCCAGCACGCCGATCATGTGCGGGCAGTGGTTGAAATACGGATCCGGCACCCCGTACCCGATGGTGGTGAGCGTCTTTAGAGGGGTGAAAAACCCATTTTTCGCGGCATTTGTGGCAGGTGGTTGATTTCGCTGCTGTCGAGACTGACTACGAGACGAATACGAAATACAAGACAAAATACGAGACCACACAGAACATTCTTCGCGCCTCCTGCCTGTCGCTCTGCAGTGCTTGCGTCACTTCCTC
>RXOD01004987.1:0-16672 GCA_005223375.1 Amoebophrya sp. AT5.2 | reverse complement strand
TTACGTTGTTGTTACCCTTGGTAGTGTATTTGTTTTCTATACAGATACAGGCACGAAGGATTTAAGTATCTTGAACTAATCTATGCTAAGTGCCGAAATAGTTTAAGTGCAGCAGTACTTTTATCAAACCGGGAAAGCAGCCCACAACAACATGATAAATAATAATAGATGGAAGATGTATGACAAATAACGATTAGTGGTTTAAAAATTTATGATCACTTCGCACTTTTTGTTTTTGCTAACAATTACATTAAAATATCATTTGTAGTAGTGTGCTTGATGCTTCTAGATCCAAGTCTGGTGGTGATGTGGTGACAGTTTACCTTACCCTCTCAGAGGCATTTTCTAAACGACTCCCACCAACATTTCAAAATGTTATGCCCTTGCGGCACTAAAATTGGTGACCAGCTCAGGATCCGGCTCCGGGTCTCTGCCAAACACTTCCATGCCGACCAGTAATAAAGCGATCGCCACTAAGTCGGCCCACCCAAATGACGCGTTCTCAATCATACTGGAAGCAGACAATGAGTACAGTATGGCGGCGACGAATGACACAAGCACAGCTGCTGCCATAGAGCGACCCAAAGCACGGCCACTGGACAGCAGAACGTTGTCGACACATTGAAGTACGAGTGCGGTTGAGAGCACATAGCCTAGGACCAGCCACACGACATGCGAGCAGGAGGTGTGAGTGGTGTCATACAGAGCGGTGGACGGGTCCGGATCTTGCCCCAGTATGCAATAGAATCCATCCCAAAAATTGTCTGAAAATGAGGAAATGGGATAACCAGTCCAGTTGCTGGTCACGCCTACATTGATGTGATACTTGAAGTCAGGTGGTGCATGTCATATCCAAAATGCGATTACCTTGAAAGACGTAAAACAGAGGAAACGCCATGAGAGCAAATAGTGTTTGGTAGAAAAACAACCAACAACTCATCACATGAACGTCCGCGGGCTGGCAGTATTCAATTATAGCCTTTTCTTTGTAGAGGGCTGCCAAACCTTGCATCCCAGCAGCACAAATGTACACGATGGTGGATACACCAGATGTGTACTGTCGCTCCTGACTGTGCGGCGATGCTTCATCATCTGGACGAGTAAACAGACCAAACACGTCTAAGAAAGACCGCGACGCACCAATCAAAAGCGCACACGAGATAATTGCCACGCCAGTAAGCTGCAGAGAGGAATATTTCCTCTCTGGAAAGAGATACCTTGATCCCAGCACCATCAGAGGCGTGTTGGCGTGCATCAAGATAACTGTCATAGTTGGAGCCACCCCCATAGCTGATATCACCAGTCCCCCAAAACTGACCGTGTCAAAGACCGCCATGACAAAGAGCTTCTTATGGGGAAATATATTTGAGAGCGGAAGGTCCTTCTATAGAAATTAACAAGTATTTACGATGGGCATCAGACAAAATAAAATGTATCTTACCCATAACAAACCCTTTACTAATACTATACAGCCAAATATAATAAGAGATATTCCCAAAATTATTGTGATTAAAACAGCCCTGAAAGGTGACATGTCATCCACTGCGATCTTGAACAATAGCCTTTCTCCGGTGGACGCAAATAGTAGTGCGCAAACGTTCAACGTTAACATCCATTGCTATGACAACCTTAGTTTCGTGGTGATTATAATAAACATTCATACCTGTTGGTTCCATTTATCAATTCGGCACCAAGACTCTAGATCATCTTTGAACTTGGCAAAGGTGTACTGGGTTTCTCGGTAAGAAGAGATCTCTTCTTCATCTTGGACAAGTTTGGTGAGCTCAGTCAGTTCAACGTGCCTCATATTTCTGGAAAGTATATAAAACTAGAGAGCCAGCAGTTAGTTGGTTGCAGTGCCTTGTGAAAAAGCTTATAGACAATTTGTATCAATGTTACGATGAGCGTTGTGACCCTTTTGCCCTCCTCAACAAGCAAAATGGCACACACAACAAAAAGCGTTGTTGAGAGTTTGTTGGAAAAAAGCAGATGATTTCATTAGAATATGAAAAACACCTACCACTCCTACTTTGCTCTCTTATAGGTATTTTCACCCCCTCCGAATTTGTTTTTTTTCTCTCTGTGTGTGGAGAGTTTTTGTGGTCCAACATTATTTACACACACCAAGACTGGTCTTAATATAGACGTCATCTATAACTGAGTTTTGCATCATTAAGAATGGGAAATACTCGGTCATTTCCCGGTTTACCTAGTGGTGAATTGAAACTGAAGAGTGGGGACAGGAACGACCATATTCCTTATCCGTTCGCGGGAACTAAATCTTATGGTGGCATCTTCGCTGATATTGAATTCAAAGAATTTGTTATTCAAAATCTGCAATCAAGTTTGCTGGTGACATCTATTTTGCAAAATTCGTCGGATGAATCGATCATAGTAGATGGTATTAGATATTTTCAATATAATAGTCCCGAAAGTAGGAAAGCCATCATCGCAGATATTACAAAATTTCATCAATTTACATCTGCCGGAATTAAGGTAACATCAGCACAGCCTATATTTCAAGAAATCATTTTCATTTATTTGTGTAGGGTCAACTGTCGGATACGTTAAAACTATCTGGCAAAGAGGTCGAGCTGCATCAGGACACCACATGTTCTCCTTTTTTGCGGTCATTTCAATGCCGTCTGGCAGCCGTAAGAGCAATGGAAAAATCGGTAGCGTTGGAGAGGAAAGTGACCAAACGATGTTTCCAACCAAGAGTGGTTTCTGATGCTACTTTGAACTCTCGAGAGCATCCGCACCTTTCTCTAGTGTGTCCCCTGATGATGTCTGGAATCTCCCTCGTCGAAATCTTGCCGCTCTGTCTTCCTGCAGCTACCAGGGCTGGAAACGCCGAACCCCTTTTACAGCCATTCAACACCATCCTAGAGAGTTTATGCAACTGCTCCGACTTGTATCTGTTCTCCTGTTGGGCTCCGCCTCCCCGACTGCCTCTCAAGACCGTCCCATTATCGTCACACTCCGTCAGCTCCAGTACTTCTCCTGAACACGCCAGTAGTGCCGCCACGGACGGTGCGCATGAATTCTGGAGCTGTCCAAGCAGTGGAGGCGTATGGATGGCTCGATTAACTACCGCTGCAGATATTCGCTTCTTAGCTATGAGCTGGGGACCTTTGCTAAAACACGGTGTGAGCTCTGTGTGCTTTGCCCCCAAGCAAATCTCTGTGTTTGTGCGTCGCCAAGATCCTAAGGGGTCTCCTCTGGAATTGCTCACGACTATCAATGTGGACGAAGAACTTAAGAAGCAGAACAATTCGCGCCATCAGTACTCTTTACCTTGCGCTACTAATGTCATTGAAGTCATGCTGCAGATGTCTGGTATATCTCAGGGCAACAAGGGCTCCGAGAATGTGGTGAAACTGTTCGGGGTAGACATTCTTGCCGACGACACTGCCACTGTCTGGGTAGACATGTTGGATGTCATGAAACGAATGCAAAAGAGTCTTTGGTCCATTCGAGGACTGGACACTTTAGGCCCACAGATGTACTCTGGGCTATTGAACAGTGCTCGCATCACAGGGTCTCTCTCCATAATCCTTGATTTGGTGTCTCACATCCACAAAGACGGCTTGGAAAGGGTCTTTGAGAAAGAGAAATACGCTAGTATCCTTTGTGGCCTATTGCAAGCCATCCGCGATGAGGATTTGATGATTCGCGAAACATTAGAGAATAGTGCCACGGAGACTGCTGACAAGGTGCTGCAAGGTATCCGATTCGACGAGAGCGCCAAGTCGGCGGAGCTTTGTATTTCGGGGGAGGGACTGCTTCTTGGAGGGACCGCTGCAGGAAACACTTATGGCCTGCTCTCGTGTGAGATGGACTCTGGAGTGTGGGAGTGGGAAGTTATGATAACAAAGGACACTCGTGGGGATGAAACATCTTGTCTGGGAGTGGCGAAGAGGCCTGTCATGGACTGTCGCTATGACTCCTCGGCAGACATGTGGTTGGTGCGCTGTTACAACGGAGACACTTATCACGGCGGAAGGCGTCCGCGGAACAAGACCATTCCCCATATCCATCCCGAAGATGTCTGTCGTTTCACGTTTGATGCAGACAGTCAAACGCTTTCTCTTGCAGTAAATGACTTGGAAGTTGGAGTCATATTTGAGAACGTGAGTAGAGGAGTTTCTCCAGCCGTTGCTTTTTATGGAGGTGGAAAGGAAGTGAAATTGCTCGGAATTAAAAAGTTAGGAACCACGCGCTCGACTGAGAAAATCAGCATGAAAGATTTAATGCCGCTTGTGAAATTACCTGAGCCGCAGGAATTCCAGCGTGGCGAACAAGGGGTGTGCAGCAGTTTGTTGAGGGTGGTTGCCAATATCACATCCTCTCGAGTTCTTGCCCTCGAGCACCGCGTGTCCTCTAAACATGTGACATCTCTAAAGAGCGCATCCATGCAGGTTCTGGAACATCCGTACTGCATCGAAGTATCCGAAGAAGTGTTCAATCGTATCTTTGATCTTTTGGAAATGTTTATGAGTATCAAGCAGAAAACGGAGAGCTCCGACAGTGTCATCGTGTACCTGCTCCGTATTCTGAATGGTCAGTTTGCTTGTCTAATTATTTCGGAAGTGGATCCGACAGAAGTTGGACTAGGCAGTGGAGAATCAGCGTGTCCTCTTATAGAAAGAGGTCACAATCTATTAAAGAGTTTGATGGAAGGGTCTTGTGCTGTTGAGGTTCGGAAAGCGGCCGCGGAATCTTTCTCTCGGGGCATCCCGTTGTTCTTGGGAACGGTGGATGAAAAAGTGCGCTCTGCTATCCGCCTCATTGACTCAGTATTCGTGTCGCAGGATCATATTGATCCCTCCAAGTGTATTGTATTAAAAACGATTATGAAGACGATTTCCACATGCAGTGAAGTGGTAAGTATACTGGAGTTCTGCCGCGAGGGAAAGTCTTCCCGAGAAGTGGTGTCTGTGCTCATTAGGAAGTGTCTTTTCCTCAGCAAGGAGCTGTTCGTATCGCCCGATATGCATCAAGATTGTGCAGAAATCGATGCTGTGATTATTAGATATGCCCACGATTTCCTCTCTAAGTTTCAGGAGCAGTTGGTGCTAGATCTCAGTGTCGACACAGAGGGGACAAAAGAATCTGCGTGGGGGCTAGCTCTTCTTGTCGAGTATTGCCAGGACCTGTGTTATTACAGTGGAGAAGTGTTACGACAGGGTCACGTGTGTGAAAAGGGGGGAATAGACAATGAGGAATCTCTGGTCGCTATGGTTAAGACTGAGCGTCGACTGAGAAGCTCTATGGTGTGTTTGCACTTGCTACCCTTGGTCCATGCGCTTTGCTTTTGCCTGCAGCATCTTTCTGCTGTCCGGGCTTTCAGTCCTTATTTTGTTCGACTCTACTTGAATGTATCTTGTCTTGTAAGCAAATCAGCGTCATGCACAACCGCTCAAACTCTTGTTAGCAATTCGTTGCGGAGGGTATACCAAAAGCCTTCATTTGTGGAGGATGCGGACACCGGGTGGCGTCGCGTTGCCGGAGCCCATTTTGAAGAGGCCGACTCTACTTTCGGTGTATCTGAAGAAGGAATGTTGTACACGTCGGTTAACTCAAGTAACACATGTGCAGTTGTAACATCGGGGTTTTCTGGATCAGTCAGAGCTGCGTGGGAATTCAAACTTGAAGCGGACTCAACCGATGATGAATGTGCTGTGTTTGGAGCTGCTCATATGCCAATTTCAAACAGGAGCTACAGCGCATCGGCAGACTTGTACATGCGCCGAGCTTACAATGGGTACTTGTACAATAGAGGGCGCACGGCAGGTGTTACGATGAGTAAGATTCACACTGGAGACACAGTTCGAGTTGAGTACGACGGAAGAGCTGGGACTATATCATTTGGTGTGAATGGTGGAGATCAAGAGGTAGCTTTTACAGAGGTGTCAGGAGAGATTTACCCTTGTTGTGGCAGTTATCGCAATAATGTCAGGATCCGTCTGATGAAAGTTGAAGTTTACGGGTCCAAGACGGAAATCGATGATGATCTCCGAAGCCCTGATGTTGTTAATTGGTTGAGTGACTCTTCTCTGCTGTGCAACAAAGATCCCTCGATGTTAGTAATGATAGGCGAAGGTCCTAAGAAGACTGAGACTCCTACAGCCTCTTCTGTTACATGGTTGACTTGTCGAGGAGACCGAGGGGTCTCCGAAGGAACGCATTCGTGGAGTATCGATGTCGTTGGACAGACAGACGGAGCCCTTCTCGCCATGGGAGTGGTGATGGGCGGGAATCCGTACTGCTCTGATATGCTTGCCAGTCCATGCACTGCAGATATCAACGAAGCTCCAACTCCTACAGCTAGGGCGGGAACAGGCATAGCGATTCCCCCACTAATCCTGACTACGCCTAGAAATAGGGGAATGTCAACCACTAGTGTCGAAGTAGATGGGAATGAACCCATGTCTGAACGGGAAAGGGGGATCTTAGGAATGCAATCTGTCGATAGTGAGTCCCTGAGGATCGACACGGAAGACAGTATGATAATGACCGCTTTGTCGTCGTCTCGAGATGACACTTTACTCGAGTTGCCTCCACTGTCTATACAGATTGAAAGTGTACCTTCAGTGGATTTGCCCCTAACGCGACCTATGCTTTCCCGTACCTCGACCCCTGCCGAGGCTCCCGGTCTACAGAGACAGGGTAGAAGTAATTCTCCCAATACGTCGCCTATCATATCTCCGTATCACGGTGTCTTCGATTTCAATATCGATATCGATGACCTGGAGGACTTAGCTCAACAGTATGTGGCTACACCGCCAGCCCCAGCACTGGGAGGTGAGTCAAAGCTGTACAACTATGAAAAGAGTGGAATAGAGGCCATGTCGTGGTGTTCGGATGGGTCATTGTGGATCAATGGTGAGAAAAGAGGTGAAAATTTCGGTGAACAATTCTTACCATTTACCAAAACAAGTACCGTGTCCATTCAAATCAACATGGATGCCAAGACTGTGGAGTATTTCGTGAATGGCGAATACGTAGGGGTCGCATTTGGCCCTGAAGGTTCTGAAGCGGCAGTTGTGTATCGCTTTAGGGATTCATTTTCCCGAGATTCGTGTAATGATGAATATTTCCCTGCTGCTTCGATATCGAATCAGTACCAGTCTCTGAGAATTCGTGCATCGGGATTTAATGGGTCCACTATCCTTCCCACAACTCTGTTTACGCAAAAAACATTGGCTTCTGTCATTGGTCGGTTTTCTGCGAGCCTTCTGGCCGGCCCGCGTATCGACAAGAATGAAGTGGACTTATCCAGCTGGATGCAGTCTCCATTACTCAGTGGGGGGTTGGAGCAACAAGCCTGTCATGATAACGGCGACGATTGCGAGAATGATTTCCTGGAGGACACATGGGAAGATGGGTGGCTGAAATCGAAAGTGTATGTTCCTGATGGAGGAAGTCCATGGGGCTCTGAGAAGCACTCACCCCGCTTTAAAACTGACTCACATCGCACCACCCACCATAGACGCGGCTCGCAAACCTTGTCCAATGCAGAGTTTCTGAATGCGTTGGCTACTGCTCATACGCATGAAAGCATGGGGGAGCGATCTGCCCATGCCGATGAAGTAAATGCTGACATCCAAAACCTTTTGCTTTGGTTAGATGATATTAATCCCGATCCCCCTTTCCTCCGAAATGGTCTGATACGATCGGGAACTTATAAGTTTCCTCGATGTGAAAATCCTTTCATTGCATGCATGATAAAACACAGTTCTCTGTTACCCGAAGCTCGCAGTATATGCAATGTACTTCGTGATGAGGGTTATGAAAACATGAAGGGGAGACCTGGTACTGTTCCAAGCGCTACAATGGCTGCTATGTGGACGAAAGTTAAGCAACTTCGATCCACCCTTCGTAGACAGCGGCAATATTTTTTATCAAATCCTGTGGCTGAACTTGGTGGAAAAGAGTTTGATCCAAAACAGATGGACGAGTCGTTGGAGGAGTTTGGGAAGAGATTTGCAGGCGTGTTGTGGACGACAATACAAAATGTTAGTCTGAAGCGTATAATAGAACTAAGCAAAGGCCCAATCGCTGTTACTACCAATGTGGTGAAAATGGGAATTAATTATGACGACGAAATTTTGTATGTCAAGGCTTCTCGTGATATTCCTTCTGCAGAGAGCAACGATCTGATCTTTATCATGGAGCAAGTTAACAGCCAGAAGGTGGAGTTACTCTTCAATGGCGTGCCTGTGCAGTGCACTGAATTAATACGCCCATCAAACCCACGATATGCCGATACTTGCGTATACGAGTTCCAGTTACACAAATTCTTCGATGAAGAAATCTTTGAACTTACAACTGAAACTATTTCGAAATTTGATGTCGTCTTCAAGCTCGGGAAAGGTGGGTGCATCTTATTGTCTCCAGACTCGGAAACAATGAAACAACCCAAGAGCATTAAAACAGCATCTATGATACCTTCTGTAGTATACGAAAGCGACCGCGATGGAAGTCGTCCAGAAACCTTTGAGGAGTTTTGTGCGACTATCATTCAGAGAGCAACCTTTCTCATGTCGATTTTACCGTCGTCTGAACCTGAAGATGTTAAAAGAAACAGCACAAGTGCCCCACAGCCAGGAATCGAATCATTGCGAAGTGATGTACTGCACGCGTCCTCCCCCTCTTCTTCGAGGTGGCTGTCGGATGACACCACTGATGGGTGGAAAAATGTCACTGACGTACTGCGAGTTCGAAATCGAATGAGAAAAGAGCTGTCACGTGATTCTTTAGCTTCCATTAACTCTGTGGATGAAAAGAATGAAGATATTAAAGACCCCATTTATCTGGAGAGCACGATTTATGAAGACATTATACCTGGCCTGGACCTCGAGGGTTCGGAAGTAAGTGTTGAACCGGCTGAAGCGCCCTCATCTTTACCTCTCAAAGTAATGCAAGAGTGTGCGTTGTTCATCACAACTAGTGACGAAGATCACGAGCTCTCCTTGTCAGCATTAACAGAAGTGCTGAAAAGGCGCTATGAACGTGCGTTCTATCGATCATTCGGGATGCAACTGCTGAATGTGGTGCTGTCGACGCCCGACGTCGCCGGAGATCCATTCAGTGTGGAGGAGCTGCTGCTCTTCCTCAGATCCTCTCTGTGTATGGGAAGCATCGCCTCAAGCGCGGGGGAGGACATGTCTATTGAATATGCAGCTCCCGACGCACACTACCTGTCTAATCTGGAAGGATGTTCCTTTGAATCTATGAACGCAGTGCAGTCTTCTTTTCTCAACCTGTACACCACTATTTCCTCCTTACTTCAGAACTTCGTCAAGGCTTGGACATCAAGTACCAAAGCGGTAGCAGTGATTGACAGTAAACCACCTATTGAACATGAAGTTTCTGTGCAAGTGGAAGTGCCAAGATCTGTGCTCGGTGCGATATTTTCGATGTTGTCGTGTTGGAATCTTCATTTCTCGGGGAGAGATCATCACTTTTTGATGGAATGTTCTCTCCTGCCAACTCTTCATAAACTGGTAGATCTCGAGACATACGAAAATGCAGTGTCTAATTGGATGGAAGTAGCATCAAGGAGAATTGAGCTGCTTTCTTTGTCTTCTAAGCATAGGGATGATGGAGAGGTCACTGAGCGAGAGTGGAAATTGTGGGATTCGACTTATGTCCAAACTGGATTGCAGTCGGGACGAATTAGTTGTCGTGCACTTTTGTATCATATTTGCCAGGCACCTGACGACTTATTCGACCCAGATGAGAAGAAAAACTTAAACTTTCCATCAGAGGACAAACCATTTGAAGAAGTGTGCTCAGGATATACAATATCACAACTTTCGTTGATGTATGAGAAAATGCTGTCTGTGTGCCGGCGTCGAGAAGAGAGTCGACAAAAACAAGTAGCCAAAGCTCAAGCTGCCTTCTTCGAAGCGAAGGCTAAAGAGGAGGAAGCTTTATGCAACAAACTGCACAGCATGGGTGTTCCTATGTTTGATCGCTCAAATATGAGCTCGGAGGTTGTGTTGGAAGACTCAGATCGAGTTGCTGGGATCCGTAATCTTCAAGCTAGTTATAAAGTTGCGAGTATATTTGCTAATGTTTCGTATAATTTTGCTGCAGCTGAACGTGAAATGACTGGAAACTACTTTGAAGTGACTATTCTAGAAGCCGGGTTAAAAGACATTGGCATTGGTTTGGCTGCTCAAGGTATATTTCCCGTGTCGGGGGAGATGCCTGGTTGGGAAGCTCACTCTTACGGCTACCATGGCGACGATGGTCGCAGGTTTGGAACCCGAAATACGGATGCAATGTGGCCAACATGGACTACAGGAGATGTCATAGGATGCGGGTTCGATGCTGCCGCTCGTAGCATATTCTTCACTTATAATGGAACCATGCTTGGAGATGGATTTACTGAGGTCGAAGATGACGTGTTGCGGCCGGTGGTCTCTTTCCACTCACCAAATGTTTTGCAGCGCGTCCGCATCAATTTCGGAACCTCTGCTTTTATCTACGAAGGCGAAGAAGTTCACGCCCATCCGGCCGCTGCTGCCTTCGCTGACATGGAGGCTCAGCTACCGCCTTCACAAGTGATATCCGATTTAAGTCCTTCCATGAATCTGACGGCTGAAAAGGTGCTTCAAATGAGCGAGGACTGCGTAGTCAAACTACTGGAGTCTTATAACGAGTCGGCGATTGGGAATATTTCAGACTTGCGAGTCCGTCTCCTAGCAGCGAATGCAAACAGCGTTGACCGTTATCGTCGAATTAATCTGCCGGAGGAGAAAGAAGAATTGGAAATGTGTGAGACGAAAGACGATGTCGCGGATGTCGAGATAGACAGAGCGGCAGTTAGTAAAGAATTAGCCGAGCTGGATTCCGTCCTTGAAGCCGCAACTTCTCATATTAACGAATTGATAAACCTCAGAAACTATGCTTGGGCTTTGATACGGTTTGTTCTCACGACTTCCTGCGCAACAGATCCCAACGGAGAAGTTCGAAAAACTCGTTCGAAACTGTTGCGGCCTCGTGGTGCTAGCGAAGATTTCTTTGATGCCATGCCTGATGATTCCTTATTGTTGTCATCTACGAAGTCTACTTTCGGAACTCCAACTTCGCTTACAATTGTGGACAGCTTGAAATTGCAGGAGCTGATCGTTGCTAAATCTATGCACCAAGTTTGCCTAGGGGCACAATACTTCGAAGTGGCTGCTTTTGGTGGACAGGAAGTGGGTTTTATTTTGTCGTCACTTCCTGTTAAAAGCTCTAGTCTCACGTCCTCTCCGACTCGCAGCACTGAGAAAGTTGTACCCCCGGGCTCATCGGTGTCATTGGAAATGTGTGAAATCGACGGTATCATAGAAAAGCATTTGTTCGCAATCAATGCACTGCTCATGCACTCTTCCTCGATGCTGGACCAGATCAGTACCCCTCAGAACATTAAAGCTCTATTGACTCTTCGGAAAATCGGATCGCCTAGGCTTCAGCGGCTAGTCATTAATATTCTAACGCCTTGTCTCCCCAGCATCACTCCCGAGGTTGCCGATATGTCGTTCAACAATGGCCAGGATGAAGAGAAGAAACCAAGCCCACCAGCGGGTAAACGCATATTGCCGGACAGGATCGTTCTATCTCTATTGTCTCGTGTAAAAACTGCCGTGGCTGTTCCATCAGAGAATACATGGAGAAACTTCTTGGATTCTCAGTGGGTTCCCAATGAGTCTATGTTGACCGGCACGCACTACATACCTCTAGGCTACGGCCAATTAGTATTGTGGGAAGCGGGACACGTAGTGGGGCTCTTGCAAAGGCTTTTCGAATCTCCTCATTGGATGGAAGTTGTCTCATGTTGTCTGACTGATACCATTCGCAGTGCCACGAAGGTTATCAAAAAGGTGAACGCGGAGAGTGAAGAGGGTCGAGGGTTTGATCTTGACCGCGAAGACTGTGAGACTTTGCAAATGGCATCGGCCGCCTGTGTGATATTCTCTGACGTTGGATCGCTATGCCCGGGTGCCTTAATCATGGATGAAACTGGGCGAGTGGGAAGAGTTGTATACAAGCAACAAGGAGACGAAGAGGTGAATGTTGTCTTCTCGGATCCGGAAGCTGGAGATAATGCTTTTTCCTGCGATGCCATCGTATCCGTACCAATTAGAAGTATCCACTCGATAGCTGAAGGACTTGATCTTGATTTTGCAATTCTCTCGCAGCCAATTGTAGTGGAGCTTATGAAACTTTTGAGTGAGTCTCTTTCCTGGTTCAAAAATAATTCGGATATGGGTTCATCTAACCAAAGTTTTGTATCCTCACAGCTTCATCGCCTATGCGCTCTATTGACTACCTCACTTTCCGTTGTGTTAGAAACACAGGGTGACTTTGTGATGGACTCCTGTAGAGATGCTGGACTAGATCTGAAGGAGATTTTTGAGAACGCAGTGACCCCAATCAAACTGCCTCATCTACCATCCCTTAATGATCTATGCAGAATGCGGCTCTTTTGTCAAGCTAGAATTCTGGAGTCTGGTGTTGGTTGTATTTCCAATACTGTCACTGGTTCGAATGAAAAATCTCCCGAGCAAAGTGATGTGAGCGGGTCTGTTGCGGTTTCTCGCAATATCAGTACCACAAGTGACTGGAAGGATGGGTGCTCTGTTCCCACCGCGGACGATGACATGTCTGACAATGATGACGCTGCTACCGGTATGGCCGTGAGTGGAATTTTATCTTTCGATAGTAAGAGCCGAAATGCCCGAAGAAGGATTGCAGTTGAATTGGCGGATGAAACTTCTTTGCCTGTGGCGATGTGCCTCAGCAGGTTGGAATTCTTTGGCGGTGACCGGTCACAGGCGTTGCAGAGTTTGCATGAAGATAGTGCAATCCGCGATTTCGAGCCAATGCCCATGTCGACTGTGTCTTTTTCTGATGAACATGTCGTTCGCCATTGCGACTTCGACGTGAGTGATACTGGACGTCCTTCGTCAGAAACGATTGCATGTGGATTCAGGGCGCCTTATGCCTGTACTGTGTCCAAACTAAGTAATTCTACGAAAAATACTACTGGGACATCATCATCAAACCCTGCTTCGGAACAAGCCCCTCCTCTAGAATTAAATGTGGGGAATATTATTTGTGGGATCGACGACGAAGGGGCACTAATCGAGTCAAACTTCCATCTGGAACTCTGTATGAGCACTGGGCTCTCGGAAAATATCATCACCATGTTTTGCGATTACGACTTAGGCGTCGATTTGTATCATGGGATGCGCAGAACGGATAGTTGCGTGGTTTCACATCTGTACGAGACTAAGCTGGAAGATTTTCCTGAGCTGCTGCTCACTCTAGACATCACTCTGACAATCATTCGACTGAGACAAGTTGCATCGAAGATGATCTCCGAGCGCAGTATTAATTTGCAGCGGGATGCTGGGGGTAAAGAGCAGTGGTTGTCGCTATTGAAATACATCATGCGTGCAGAAATAATGTCTGCTGGAGAGTCCAAGGACTTTGGAAAACTCTTGTGTGGTATTTGTGACTCGGTCATGTCGTCACCACCAGGAGTTCCCACCGGAAATCATGTCAATGCTTTGCGATCGTTAATGGTAGAAGACGTCTACTGGAATTTGGATATGCTAATGGAGTCCTCGACACTGTCATGCCCGCGAAGCCAAGAACGCCTTGAACCCGACAACATGGCAGGCAAAGGAATATTCTGTTCTTCCACTCATCCTTTTGTTACCGACCACACGAGCACGTTTGACATGCCAATCCCTTTGGAATGGAGGGGTGCGCAGGTTATTTGCGATCTTCGTAATGCATCTTACGGCTCCGGATGTGACGTGTCTTTGTACTGCTCTAAAGAAGAACAACCTAGATACATCTTCCATGGAAACCCTAGAGACTCGAAGTTAGAGCCACAGAATCGTTTCACTTCTCACTACATTCCTGGTGCAAGAGATATGACAATCAAAGTTGATTATAAGATCCCAGAGCCTTATGTGTCTTTCGAATCTAAAACTTTGGAAATTAACGGCGTAAAACAAGAATTTGATGTTGCTGACTGTGTGGCTGTTTCCGGCGAAAGTTTTTTCTTCGAGGCAATTTGCTCCCGAACCACTCAAGATGAAATGAGATTTGGTATATTTGAGAACATTGATCCCTTTGTCAATGCGAAATCCATTGCATTCAATTCCATGGGTGATGTCTTTGTGAATGGTATCTCTCAGAATGCGACGCTTTTCGAGTCCCCAGGATCGGATGCTTTATCATTACACGAGCGTGTGTTTCTTCACGACCTAAAGAAGTGGGGCATTGTTCGCTACTTCGGAAAAACCCAGTTTGCTGATGGTACGTGGGTAGGAGTTGAGTTGCAGGAAGAAATAGGAGATAATGATGGGACTGTTGAAGGTCACCAATACTTCGAATGTAAGCAGCAGCACGGAGTGTTTGTCCTCGAGTCGAATTGTTCGAAGCGGGAGTGGGAAACGGGCGATACTTTAGGTTGTATGCTTCAAGTTGAAGCTGATAAAACCAAAGTATGGTTCGCAAGAAATGGTGTATGGAGTGCAGTTTACGCCCTCGAGTATCCCGCTCTATGTGTCCAGCCTTTCTTTGCCCGAGTCGCTGTCTCTGATGAGTTCAAGTTGAACTTCGGAGATGTAGCTCTGACCCACCCACCTCCCGACACGCTAGACACGGGCTGTCCGGAATGGAGTCTTTTTTCCCGACATGCAGAGAAGAGAACAGCTGAATGTAGAGAAAAGAATTGGGGGTATCAGTTATATATCAAGCCTTTAGAAAAGCTTGCTTATGTAGTGGCGAGAGACTTCGATCTTATTGCCAGCTCGGTGGAGCAGGAAATTACCCACAACGGTAAATCAACAGTGGTTACCCTTTACTTCTGGAGACCGAAAAAAATTGCAGGTTACAAAAGTTGTGGTGATATTGTTACCAGAGAAAACCGACCCCCTCGAGGTGCTGTCGTGGTGCATGCTGACCATTGCACATCAATTAAGAAATATACCAAGGCTTTTTTTGCGCCAAAACACGATTTCACGGTGTGGAGACCACTCCCTTCAGAAGGATTCGCAGCCCTCGGAGATGTTGTTACTTCAGGCTCCTCCAAGCCGAGCGCATCAGCATGTGCTGCTGTGCCACTGTGGGCTCTGAAGGAGTGCGGCATCGGAGGTTGGATATTCAAGACAAAGAGCAAGAGCACCGCTTCTGGAAAGGGAACTTCACTCTGCAGCATTTGGGATGTGAACAGCCTAATGGGGTATTTTGTTGGCAGTGCATCCGACAGACGTGATTTCTCAAGGAAGTCTTCGGATGGCACCGTCAATAACGTGATTGGTTATACATTTAGCTGTGAGCTCAGTCACGTGATTGCTGGGGAGTGGTCTATTGATATTGACTCACCCAGTCTCATGTGGACTATACATTTACTGGATTTTCTTCTGGACCATCCCCAATGCAGGGACCATGTACTGACCAAGACTATGTTTACCGCACTTATTCGCTTCATGACGTCCAAATATTCACCGGATGGAATCGCGGTAGTGCCTGTACTAATCAAAATGGTTCGTTACTCGATGGAATTCGGAGTCACAATTGGGGTGGACACAATGCGTCCAATTTGTAAGTTGATACTGAGTACTGCTTATACCAAATGCAAAAGCGAATTAAAGGGTGGTCAGCTTCCGGGGGCGATGCTGACGTTGGTTGATTTAGTTTGCGAGGCCACATCTCACAGAGGAAGCAGCATATTCCGCCATGCCATCAAAACAGTACCATTTGATGCGAGTATTTCAGCTGCATTTTTAGACATATATTATGAGCGTATTGCCAGGCAAGAGCAGCAATCGTTGATGTGGTACGATCGAAAAACGTCTCCCTTTCATTTACAATTCGCTCGATTGGTTCTTCCCCCCTCTGATGAGTATGCTTTGTCTGGAAAAACACACGCGCTTCTCCAGTTGTGTAGCATCAAGCGATTCCTTCAATATTTGAGTTTTGACTCGCCAGACTGCTCCGGTGTAAATTCTGATCTTCTTCCGCCTGAGCTGGTTCTTTCATCCTGGTATAAGTTCTTGAAAGCATGCAAGCTGGAGGAGAGTGCACATCCGTATGATGATTCCACACCTCAGAAGTATTCGAAGGTAATTAGCTTTCCGGGAGCACGATCGATCTCTGTCACTATCGACAAGCGGAGTTCGTTGGGCCCTAATGCTGTTCTTAAGCTCTCAAGTGGCTCTGATTTTTCAATGACGTTAAGCGGGGTAGATTTTGGGGAGAAGCGACATAAAAGCATCCAAGTGTTGGGAAGTGAACTAACACTTGAATTCGAAGTCAACGTACCTGAGGAAGGTTCGTCTCCTGCTGTGACCCCTATCGTAAACCCCCTCGCGGAAGATTTTTGGGGCTGGTCGATAGTGGTGTCGGGAGAGGGTGAGGTGTACGAGGAGGTGTCCGCCTCCATCGACCTTCAGGCTTGTATCTGTGGTGAACTTAGTGTACCCATTGCCCACGACGCCACCAGATCCTCCCCCGTCCCTACGATTTGTGGAGAAGAAAATGCCGACCAGAAACTTGGCGAATGCAAAGTAGAAAATGTCGAAGAAGGTTCACATCTGACCTGTGACGATGTCTTGCGTGTCAGGAATAGAGGAGTCGTCGGAGCGGCGGG
>RXOD01004986.1:0-16674 GCA_005223375.1 Amoebophrya sp. AT5.2 | reverse complement strand
TCATCTACCCCCTCAACACCTCCACCCCCCACAATGGGGCATCTCTGAAACCGCCCGGCGCGAGGCGCTTCGCGCCGGGCGGTTCAGAGCGCCGTGACGCGTCGCCACCTAGTGCAGTCCGCCACAAAAGGAGACCCATAACCTAGCACTTACCAGTTCCCCAGTTACCACCTGGTCCCTTCATAGGGGAGTCCTTGTAGGCCATGCTGATCTCGAAACGAAGAGTACCTGAGGTAGGGCGCGTGAGGTAGGAAGCGGATGCTGCAACGGGCTAGCAATACCTGCCGCAAGAAAAGTGGTCAGCTGCGAAAGACCTCATCCCCGTGAGTATCTAGAATCTCGCCCGAAGGCTGGCCCAGATATCTTCCGGGGGCGATAGAGTGCACACCACCTAGAACGCGCATCCACCCGATCCCCGCGGTGAGAAACAGATGAAAAGCAGCCCATGGTTTTTTTTTTCAAACTATATCACAAGAACTATAAATATTATAGCTACGCTCAGAAACAATCGCCAATCTTTGTAAGGGGAGAGTCCTTGTAAGATATGCTGATCTCGAAACCAAGCTTTTTTTTTTTTTTTTTTAGATATCGATAATATGCTGATCGTACCCGCCTCACTGCACGCCTCGTCATACAGGTCGCGAAGCTTCTCGCGGGGAAGCTGCTCATACCTGGTAGAGTTTTTGATTGTTCGAGTGATTTTATTTGTGCTCGCTCTTGGTCTTGCTGCTCCTGCGGCGCTGAGGGTGAGGCTGACGAGAACCAGTAAAACTTCAATCTTCAATGGGTGCGCGCGGACGCCGCTCTTGCTTTTGTCTTTGGGCTGTTCACCTGGAGTGTGCGAGTGGAATAATATCACTTATACACGTACCGAACGGCGCTCTGTATGCTGCGCAGCGTTCGGATGAGCCGTGCAAGGCTGTCCCGGACGGGTGGCGTAAGGGGCTGACTTGCCAGACGCTGGAGCGACTCCAGCGACGCCGCCACCGTGGAGCGGGGCGTTGTGATGCTGGAGTTCTGTGGAGTGTCCGGCGGCATCGGAATCGAGACAGAGCTGGCACTTGTGGTCATGCTTGTTCTTGATGACATAGGAAAGATCTTCCCCGCCGCCGCGTGCTGCATGAGGTGCGCTGCGCCGTTTGGGCGATTCTCGTCCTCGTCGGTTTGTGTCGCTGGTCCACGATGCACTAGACTCGCGCGGTGAACGAGCAATGCAAAAGATGAGGAGCAAATCTAGTAGCTGGGGAAATTCTGTTTCTGATGCCGTTGCCGATAGGAAAAAAGAAGTAAGTAGTTCTACTACTTGGACCACTGAAAATGGTGGGAAAATCCGTATGTACAGACTCTAAGTTGGGATCGTCGATGGTTCATCAACAACCGCAGCCCTTCTCTATCTTGTGGCGAGACTACTTTGCGGCTCACGCTCACTTGGTTTTTGATGCGTAGAAGGGAGCTTTGACAAAGGTCATCGTCAATGATGATCTTCATGAAGTGGTAGTCACGTGTCTTCCTACTTGTTCGTGTACCACTTCAAACGGATTCTATCGATTAGGGAGTGACGCTTTTTTCCGCCTTTTATTCTGGCTGCGCCCTTGCTCTATATACCTGGCTGTTGTCGATAGGCGGGGCATACTTAAGTAAAAGTACCCTCATCACCACGAGAGACTCAACACGAAAAGTTACGGAAAGACACCACAGCCGTACGCAATTTTTCACGCGTCAGGCGCTGACGCTCACCGAAGTTCATAACTGCACATGGTACCGGGAGGGAATCACGCCGGCGACGCCACATCACAGATATATTTGTTCCACGACCGAGGTTCACCACGAAGCTCCGGTTGTATCTGCCGTTTACACTACTTATTTCACTTACCGACGTTGGCGTTGCAGAACATCTTTTTCCGCCGCAGGAATCCTGAGACGGAGTTCTAGCAAGCAGATCAAGTCTCAAGCGCACGACTTGCACATCGACACCCACAGGTACGTAGCAAATCATTTCGAGTTGCTCGTCCACCACTCCGATTTTTTTTTGTAGTTTTCGTCTTCGATGTTCTTACATACAGATCGATGAGGGGGGCGTCAGAAGTACGAACGTGCCGGTTTCACCTCGTTGAAATATTGGTACAAGTGGGTCTAGTACAACTGACTTCATCTTGTTTTGAGTCAATTCTTACGTACACGTACAAGTAGACGGCAAGAAAGCCAAAGGGGGAGCCTTCAACAACAACATGCAAACGTTTACATCAAAAGAGAAAGCCAGATAGATAGATTGATAGCTGGATGCCGTTTCCGGCGCATCACAAAATAAGAAGATGAAGAAAGATCCAAGATGTCGACATAGTGGAGGTGATGTTGATACTGGTGTGCAAAATCATGTGGAAGACTTCAGTCACCATTTCATAATTGTCCAAACTACTGCAATCGTTTATTTGAGACGCATTGATGAGTTTGACTGTGAGGTAATTCTGTTCGATTCGACGTCCGTGAGTCATCTAGTGAATGAACGATGCATGCTGGTGCTGGATTGTTCCTCGACGAGCCATTAAATGGTGTATTGTTCCTCGACGAGCCATTAATTTGCATTTGGTACATTCAGGATTTTGGTACAAGAACTACAGTCTAGTTCTACCTTTTTTACAGTAATGCTGATGACGGTGGGCACGCGCGCACAAAGTCTCCAGACCTCTGCCTGTATGGAGTGGTCTTGAAGAGGCTGCCGACGTGGCGAAGTTCTCCTCTCGTCGTGGTTGCTGGGTTGCCCTACCACGGAGATAAAATGGCGGGATTGGCGGGGTAAGTAGAAGAACTGAGAGAAGTTCATCGAAAGTACCCGCCATCACCGCCGCCCCGGCCCGCATCTTGGTTTTGCTGCGGGTGCTGCTGCCAACTGGCTGTCATGGCGAATGGTGGAACTGGCCGCCCTTGGTGGTGCGCCGTACTGCCATTTGGTGCGGGATGGTGAAACTGCGGATGGTGTTGATGTACCTGCCTGCTGTGGTGAGGAGCGTGTCCGCCATGGATCCAGGAGTGACTGTTGTATTCGACTCCAAGCGGATGCTGTGGATGCGGTTGCGGCTGGTGCAGGATGTAGTGCTGCTGGTGCTGGTGGTCGTGCTGCTGCTGTTGCTGGGGGAAGAATACCGTACTCGATGTTGAATCGGGTCCACCAGGAGCACGAAAGTACGGGTGATGAAAGTTGCCGGGGTGCGCGCCTGGATGAAGAGATTTTCCCTCGATGACTTGACTTAAGGTTCGTTTAGTATGCTCGATGTCCTCCAGCTCCAACTCCTCCATGCTGGTGGCGCATTTTTATAAAGCGAAGCATACAAGAGCAAAGAAATAAATGTGCAGCTGCAGGTGCACTTTTTTCGCCTACTTGCGCTTACCTCCAGTGCCGCCTCTCGGCATGTGTTGGTTCGGTACGTGGGTCGGCGGAAAGGGGGCATGATTTTGATTGTAGCCGCTGGAGGACGGGCCATTCGAAGCTGGGAACGGTGGAGCTCCTCGTCCTGGCTGGGGACCGCTAAGGGGAGGTGCGTTAGGTGGGTTTGCGAAGAAGGCATCCAGAAGGCTCCCAGGGTGCGTTTGTTGCGGCGCAGGAATCGGCCCTGCCGCGGATCTTTCGACCACCCGCTGTACCTGTACCCCAACCCCCGCAATCGCATGCGCCGGCACAAGCGGATTGCCGTTCATGTGTGCTTGCTGTGGCTGTTGGTGTTTCGGCTTCATCCTCGGAAACTGGGGGGCCGTGAACGCGAAGTTGGGGTCTGTCAAGTTGAAGATTTTTGTCCTAGGACGAGGAACGAAGTGCTTCAGCAAAATCAAAAACTTTCATGATCGAGTGTACTGATCTGCTGATGCTGTGCGTGTGCCTGCGCGGGCGGCAGCGGCATCCGCGTCGGCGGGTCTGGCTCCGGCTCCGATCTTTTGTTCGGTATGGGTCGCTCGATGAATATTTTCGGGCAGGCAAACGGCAAACCGCTTTGCGCCCCCTCAACTCGTAGGGCGTAAAGCGCGTCCTGGTATTCCGGGAGCGGAATCCCGAGGGTCCAATCCAGCGCGTCGAGTAACCAGATCTGCATGCGGAGAATCGTTCGTTTGTCACCTGTCGTGGAACAAGTGCCTATACGTTGGACGAATTGATTCCTCCTCCTCGGAATTCAATGCCTGGCGTTTATTTTCATACCACGTCAAGAAGCAGTAGCAGACCTTAATTGAAAAAAACTGTACATTGCAGTCCGAATGTCTGCACTACATGGCCGGGGTGAATGTAGTTGTCTTCCCAATACTTCTCCGCAATGATCATCAGACAGCACCAAACCGTCTGCCAGCTGTTCTCTGTGAACTCAACAGCCCGGAAGAGGGATGTCCTTGCTCCCGGCACCGCTTTATTCGAGGAGGCCCTCGACAGATCCCTGAAAGTAGAGGATCGAGGGTCCCCCGCTTCGAGATCCCTCTCGACGGCCTCGTCCTGCTTGGGGCCAGCTCCCATGCCTGTTTTGCGGCCGCTTACCCCTTCAGTTAGCCTCGACAAGTAGATCGACCCCGCAACCAAGCTGGTGGGGCTGAAGCAGCACCGCTGAATCATCTCCAGCATCCACCGCTCGCGACGGGCCGGTGGCATCCACTCCATTGTCCCACTGCTGCTCTCTCCGCCACTTCGCGCGGACGATGGCCCGGACGTTGTGGAGAAGCCCGGATCGTCCGCCACGACACCAGTTAGGTCGATTTTCCCGAGCCTGTCGTTCTTGTAACGCTCGTTCATGCCACGACAGCTTCCTTGCTCTATGTCGATTTCATCATTCCCAGAAGAAGCTCCTCCGGACGCAACGGACGACTTTGAGTGCGAGCCGATGTCGCGCATCTGAGCGGAATCTGAGCCGGAACTGACCACGCTCATGGAGTCGCGGCGGTCGCAACATTCGCCCGACTTCGTGGCGTTGATTTTGCGTAGTGGCAAGTTCTGCAGCGAGCTGTCGCTCAAGGTGATTTGGTGGTGATGATGTTGATGGGCAGGAGATACTCGCCGAATCTTTTGCGCCGGCACGTGGTGCTCTGAATCGTCCGCTGGGAGGAGCGAGCTGCGCAAGTGCGGTGCAAACACGGCCTCGAAAGTTTTCCGAACACTTGGGCCTCGTGGGCGCGCTGGGACCGCCGGTGCGGAGGAAGACGAAGAGCCTCCATCCTCGAAGTGCTCGAAATTGATCTTCCAGTGGTCCGCACCTTCCTGCACTTGTTCGTCTTCTCCGGGGAAGGTGATCGACACAGAGCCATCCCCGGCCCCTGCTTCTACGCGTGGCGTTGCGACGCTGCTACCGACGACTGACGACGAAGACGATCCACCACCCCCCGTGCACTTCGTGCTTGCGGCACTCGACGACGAAGAGCCAGGTCGAGATGACCGGTGTATCACCACATCAGTCGAGGCAGATTTCGCGGAAGCTCCGGCCGTTGCTGACGGCTTCAGATGCTGGATCATTCGGACCAGGAAGCCTGCGAAAAGCTGGGCGCTTTCCACGTCATTTCCCACAAAATTCCGGGCGTAAAACTGCTGCGCCTGCGCGTTCTGGAACGGACACGTCAAATGCGGCCCGGGAGCCGTCTTGTACGTCTGCATGTTGACAAGCTGCTGAGGATCGATTCTGCTCCGCGAGACAGAAATAAAGCGCAAACGCTCAAGAGCGAAGCGCTCGAAACGACCAGAGAAACCAACAAATAATGCCGTTCGGGTTCTTCGCGGCCAAGTTAGTATCTTTTGCAGGCGACGAGGACGACCACCATCCGTTTCCGTTCCACGACCTCCAGAGCCTACTGCTACTGTTGGTAACAACTACAGCTGCATTGCACGACGCAGACACTCAAATCAATGACGATCTCCTATACTACATCAACACGACACGAACGATCGTGAAACTGTGCTGCCGAGCGCAATCCCGTGCCCGTCAACATAGATCACGAAAACAAAGTCCATCTTGGCGTTCGACCTCTGCTGGCAACTAGCAATATGTCGCTCGCTTTCAATCTCTCGGTGCGCTCATCGATTTTGCGAGAAAATACCAACCACGTGGGCGGTTCTCACGTGACACGATAGGATAGGTAAGTACGAGTACCCCTGCCCTCCGAATCCAATGATTGCGAGAATCAATGAATTAAGAAGTGTAGTCGATGTTTGCACTTGGATTGATTCATGCACGAAGGAGTATTAGAGGCGGGGGCCTTGCACGATCCATCCGCTTCAACAACCGAATTTTTGACGAATACGACGAGTATTCTATTTCTGCTTCCTGCCCTCTAGGTCTAGTTGTACCATGACGTGGAAGAAAGCGGAAACGATTTCCTTTTTTAGTATAGCAGACCAGGGAAAGCGTGAGCAACGGCGAACGCTGTGACAGTGACTATCGCCAAGGAAAGAAAAACAGAGAAATTATCGGTTCGGTTTCACAAAGGCCGACGATCTACAGCGAGCACGTAGGAAAGTCCGTTTTTCCAGTACGTTCGATTCGTCTTCTTTTTTCCGCGGGGGCACGGACGAGCCTAAGATCAGCTCTGTCTTTTTTCGGTCCGCCCCAGCTTCGTCTTCGTCCAATTGCAGGTATATCTCTAATCCATTTCCAGCTGCATGAAGGACGGGAACAGCGCTACTACTCAACATTAGCAGCAGCAGGAGCACATGCTTGCTGCAGCGCGCGAGTCCCTGTGGAGAATCTGTTTTTTCTGGGGTTTTTCTGTCTGAGTCTGATCTTGGTCTTGCGCGGTAGGCATGACACCTTCTATCTACGTAGGTAGCTAGTAGTGTAAAAAAGAAAAACTAAAAAGATCCTTTGTTTCAAAGACTTGGTTTGGCAATCCAGGTATATGTTGAAGTGATTTCGCGGTCCGCAGAGAAAAAACGTGCCTCCACGTGCTTGCCGACAAGTCGTGAGATTTTTTGACTTTTATATAGAAACGTCCTCTGTATTTTTTGTACCTAAGTATTTTGAAATCATCTTCGCTTAATAGTTTTCGGCCTGCCCGGCGCTCCTGCACAGCAAAGTGATACGATGACGGCATCGGCGGTACTTAAGTACTTTTACTAGCCGCAAAGTCACATAAACGCGGACGCCGTGCGGATGTCTGCGCCCGCCGCCCCAAGAATGCCCCCGGCGCCGTGTCCTCCTCCCGCGCCGGCGCACGTAGTGGTGTTGCCGCCAGTGGGCGCAGCAGGCGGTCTCTTTTCGAAAATGTAGGTGATCGGATTGCACGTGAAGTATATTTTCGCCCCGTTGTTTTCCCGTTTTCCGCCGCGGGCGCGCACCTTCTCGTCTCTTTTGTCGCCGTACACCGGGTGGTAGCCCGGGAATCTCGCCACGAAGAAAGGTTTGGACGCGACACGGCGGAAGCCCGCACGGTTGGCCACCGCGGACACGTTCCACTGCTGGTAGTGCACGTCCGGCTTGGCCAGCGTGATCTGAACCGTCGGGTTCGTTCCACAACTTTTATTTTTGTCTTGATCAAGAACATCATCGTGAAGACCACTCCCACTGCCTTCCGCGAGTACCAGAGCGCACACCTCGAAGAACTGCTCCAGCAAGTGGACGTTTTTTTCGCGCTCGTCGCCGGCGTGCGGATTGATGAAGAGTATGGTGGAGAAGCCGCGGGGCTGGTACTGGAGCAGGACCTTGGCGGCCTGTTGGGGAAGGCTCACGTCGATGTTGAACAGCACGGAAAACCTGCCATTCTGCATCGCCTTGCGGACCTCCTTGTCTCCGTACTTCGCGACAAGGGCCTCGCGGGTCTCCTTGGAAGAAGCGAGGTAGCTGTAGTTTTGGTTTGCGAGAATTGACATCGTTCTGGTTTGAACAAATATATAAGCTCCTGGTGCAGCAAGTAGAAGAAATATTTGTACCGCCCCCCGTAGTTTCCGCTTGCTGTGAAGGAATCGGCGAAGGAGAAGTCCCCTGCTCCGATTTCGAGTATGGAATCTAAGTCCACCGCTTTGTCCGCTGTTTGAAGACCGGGAGGCAAGCACAGCTGGAAATCGAAATAAGTGAAAAACTAGCTGCTTCTTGCGCACTGTTTCTTTGTAGTTCACATTCTCTAGGAGGAGTCAAGATAGCCGTCGTGCCATAAAGAACTACTTTCTTACATTCATTCACGATTGACCACAAGAAAAACGACGAAGAATGGAGTACAGGAGTAAGTAAACGAACTCTACCGCCCCGCTTGCTTTTCTCACAGGTCGTACCCCCTCGCCGTCGTACCTTCCCGAAATCGTCCTGGTGGTCGACGACGACATCACGCTTGAGATTGAACTTTTTCGCCCCCCAGCACCGCCGATCACTGATTGCAGGTCGTCTAGCATTCTCCACGATGAATCTTCTTGAGTCGTCTCCTCCGCGGCATCTTTCCCCGTCTTCATTTCTTCGCCCAGGCCGCCGACGAAGGATCGCGCAAGTGCCCGCACAGGAGCGCCACCCAATGCGGACGATGGTGCCCCTCCACCACCCGCACCTGCCTCCGCCGATCCTTCTGCGGTTCCGTAGTACTGCGCCAGGTTTGCGCTTTTCTCGAAAACCCCCAGGTCGATGTGCTCGAAGAAGGTTTTGTGTTGCTTCCTGCACCGCGCCAAGACTTCCTTCGCAAAGCGACTCACTTTCTCGGCCTCCACGCTTTCGTTTGCCCAGGTTACGTTCTGACTCTTCGCCAACAGCCTTCCCTGCTGAGCGAGCACCCGCTGCCGCTCGTGCGTCTCGGTGTCCGACAGCACCTGGGCGAGGACGGACACGAAAAAGCAGGACAGGTCGCCGGCGCGCCACTTCTCCTTGTTGGTCCACTCGAAGCTGATACACCAGTCGTTCTGGATGAACCAGTCATTGCAGGCCAACTGCTCCAACTCGTCCCAGATTTCGCCGCACTTACCCAGGTCAAACAGAAGCGAATACGTGAGGAAGTCGAGTGACTTCTTCACGAAGCAGTTCTTGTTTTCGTCGTTGATGATGTGGGCGCGCGCCTGGGCTTTCGCCTGGTTGTACTCACGCACGGCGGGGTTGCCGTTGCGGTTGTTAGACGCAAGCGGAACTTCTGCCGGGGCGGCAGTACCCGATACGCCGGTTTCTGCCAAATTCGACGGCGCCCCCGTTTCCGCGTCCAGGAATTGCAGCATGGACGGACGCACGCTCGGGCACGTCGAGCTGGGCGGGCTGGACTCGGCAGCGCTCTGCAGGCTGCTGCGGCCGAAGGCGGAGGTTGTGCTTGGCGAGCTTGCAATGGTGCTGATGGTGGACCGCGACCCGTGCGCCCCAGAAGTATTCTCGTCGTCGTTGGACTTCGAGTACAGCTTGGCGAAGTACGAGAGAGATCCAGCGTCAAGCTTGGTGTCAGCGTTGGCTTTGGAGGCTGGAGCAGTGGAGTAGGACGAGGAGCCGAACGACACCGCACTGCTCGCGCTCACTGCGCTAGTCGTGCTGGCCTGCCGAGAGATGTCGAGCGAGCAAGGCGCAGAGGGCGTAGCGGTAGCTGCAGTTGTAGCTGTCTTCAGCTCCGGCTTCTTGCTCTCTGTTTCTTCCTCTTCAACACCGACGCGGCTTGTTCTACCAAACAAGCCTCCACCGCGAGGTGCACTGGCCAGGTCGGCTGCTTCGGACCGCTCGGTCTTCTTCGTGCCCTCCTGCTGCTCGTCACCTTCCTTCTGCTTCTGGCGCCACTTTCCCGACGGCTTCCACGCTCCGGCGGATCGCTTCAAGCCTGCGAAATCAGCATCGGTATTTTTTGCAGGAGCCGTGTTCTTGTCTTTGCCTTTGTCGTCAAGAGACCCCGAGCTGCCCGAGGCAAACTTGTTCCCGCGCAGCGGGTCTTCGTCGTTACAACCGGCCTTGTTGTTGAACAGGCCTCCACGGACGAGTCCAGCTTGCTTTTCGGCTGACGCTGTTTGTGTTTCCACAGCTTCCTCGTCTGAACTTCGCGCTGCGTCGGCTGGCCGCGCCCAAAGCAGCTCCGCTGGGTGCGTCTCGCGCTGTTCCACG
Organism: Amoebophrya sp. AT5.2; assembly: GCA_005223375.1. Classification (NCBI taxonomy): domain Eukaryota; class Dinophyceae; order Syndiniales; family Amoebophryaceae; genus Amoebophrya; species Amoebophrya sp. AT5.2. The sequence continues at coordinate 6,673 of RXOD01004986.1, read as the reverse complement.
ACGAGTGCTGCCAGAGACGGATTCCGCTCCACAACGCGCCGAAACTCCGGCATCACCTCCATGGCACTCACAAGCAAGAGCTGTGTCCAGTGCATCAGCACGCGACTCGAATGTTTCGCACCCATCCGCACCGAGAACACCCTGGCGTCCGCGGAAGCAGGGAGGCGCAAGAGGGACGACCAGGAAGCGGTGGGTGACGAAGGTTCGTCGTAGGATGCACCCCTGTCATCTTCATCCGCGAAATCGTCCTCGAGAGGACTGCGCAGCACGTACTCCGTCATGGAGCGACATACCTGATTGCAAGAGCAAGACGGTATACTTAAGTACTTACGTACATTACGGTGATACTCGAGCTTAGTCGTGTTCACTGGCGGACACGCAAGTAATCAATGCCCTCACCTCACTTCGGTAGAAAAAGATGGGCAAGTACCTCCGTGAACCCCGGAAACTGCCCTGGACCGGGTTGCGTCAGCAGAAACGACCAGATGCCCAAACCGCTGCCTGCTGTGTAGAGATTGTCTTTTTCTTCATAGATACCCTTCGCCTGCTGGGGACGGGCAGCCGCAGGAGCTTCACCTTCGACAGCGGAAGTTGGCGGCGAAGGTGCCAGCATCGTCTTCACGACTTCGCTTACGATACTGTCCACCAAAGCTCGCGTTTTTTGCTGCTTCGTGTCGCCTTCAGCGGCCATTTCCAATTCCATTTCACTCGCGTACAACAGCTTTCGCACCCGCGTCGCCTGATCCTCCCGCAGCAACTTTTCACACAGGGCGCGACGCGAAGCCTTCGCTTTGCTTTTCGCTTCCATACCACCTTCCTCCGCGCTTGTGCCAGCCGCGCCTGCGGGTGCGGAAACATCAATTCCACCTTCCGCAAAAAATCCCAATTGATTGGAGATTTCCTTCCGTGCGATTTCGGCGACCAGCCATTGCAGTTGCAACAGAAAGCGGTTTACCTTCTTCGCACATCTCGCGAGCCGGTAGAGAATCACGTGAATCGCGTCCGAGTAGTTCGGGTCCGGCGGCGACGGCCGGCAGCCTCCGGCGGCGCTACTGTCGTGCAGCACGTGCTTCGCCGCGTCGGGCAGGAAGTGGTGCAACACCAGATCGCAATTCTCGATCGCAGGATCCCGCAGAAACGCCGACTCCGGCGGAAAAGACAGGGTCACCCGCTCGAGTTGCCCCTCGCACAGAGCGCTGAGCGAAGTGTCGAACCGAAAGTTCGCCTTTTGCGCCTGTCCGCTGTTCTCGAGAGACGAGAGGGCGGACCGAAACCCGAGCAAGATCTCGCGGGAATAGGCCGTAGGGTCGCCCCCACTCATCTGGCTCGGCGCGAGGTTGACGTTTGAAGATGGCCTCGCAGCTGCGTTGAAGTTGATCCCTCGATATGTTGACGGCCCAGCGGCTGTCGGTGTGCTCGCATTGAAGTTCCCGTCCCGTCGCGTGGCAGACGGGCCACCGAGAAGAAACGCCATGGCCGCGCTTGAAGTTTCTCAGAGTGAGAGTGAGTGACGAACGTAAGAAGTACCAATGTGATAGATTTTTCTCGTGTGCGAATGATTGTGCCAGACGAAGAGCCGTGAAGAGGCACGACAAGCACACTTATGTTTTGGCGCTGCGATTGTAGCCGTTATGTGTGTTTGGAGCAGTCTTTTATTCGGTTAGTGCGGTCGTGCCTGTCCCTGTTTTTGTATGTCACTAGCTGTAGCTGCTCAGAGATGCCTAATAAATTAATAGCCTCGGCGGGGGCCAGGGCCGCGTTTACAATGAGTACCATGATGAGAATCTGCTTCGTGGTCACCCACGAAGAAAGAAAAACAAGCAAGGTAACGCACCACGGGCCGACGACAGACGCATCACGTTCACGAGGTAGCCACGAGGAAGAAACAGAACTCGCACCTGCAACACGACGAAAAAGCACTGGCACGAGCAGATAGCGTCGGAGTCTTTTACTTTTTGTAAAATCCTCAGTGATCACCATATCCATATCCATATCGCTCGCTCCTCGACTCAGTAAACAAACATCAACACGCCCTTTCTGATCCATCAAGATGCGCGCGATACGAAAATTGATAAAGCTCACATCGGCCGCTAGCGCTACCCCTGCCGCACGTGTGCGTGTTGAAATGCAGATTGGTTTGGTCTTGGAATTTTCCTTCACCAATTTTCTCTGTACACGAACCAGACGGTCTCCATTCCGAGGTGCAGTTTTATTCTACCAACCTCCTCGCCGCCGCCGTCCGCTTCGCTCTCAAGCTGCGAGAAGTACACTAAAACCGCCAGGACCACCTGCAGGTGATCCTTTGAGAAGTCGTGGCCCGCAAGCACGCCGCCTCGCTTTAAGAGTCTCGCGTAGAACGCAACGTCGTTGCTCACGGAATGGAAACTGTGGTCTGCGTCCAGGAAGATCAGGTCGAAGACGCCGTCATCTTTCATCTCGCTTCCCCCATCACCAGAAGTTCCTCGACCAGCACTTCGAAATTCTTCCGGCACTGCGTAGTCAAGCGAGTTGAGCCGGTGCGTTCTGCAAGGCTGGTTTGCGTTTGGGTTGGTCGCTTGCACCCGTTCGTTGTGCTGCTCACAGACTTCGGTGACGTTCTGGCTGTAATACTCGAGGACGGCGTCAAGGGACGGCTTCCCATCCATGAAGTAAGGGTCGATCACGGCGTAGTAATCGATGTGCTCGCCAAGCTTCTGCAGAACGTACCGAACCGTTTCGCCCTTCTCAACACCAACTTCCGCGATTTTCAGGGTTGGCCGCGGGGCCGCGGGCGCGGAAGCGGCGGGCGATCCGGCATAAAGCGCTTTCAGGGCCTTCATTTCGCGTATTTTTGCTGCTGTCGCGGCACCCAACGCCGGCGACGGGGGATCATCTCCGCCCTCCCCCGGGGCTCCATGAAAGTTTTCTTCCTCCGAAGCAACTCCGCCTGTTCTGCCAGCCATCTTCTTCAGGAGCACCTGTTCTGCCAGCCACAGAATAACGTCAAAGCGGAAGAAGCCCACGGGGCTGTGCTCGTATACAATGTCCACTTTGTGGAACAAAAATCCAAGGTTGAATTCGTTCCCTAGATTGAAAAATGGCAACGACTTCAGAGTGATGTGCTGCGTCACGCGGTCCAGGTACAAAGCGATGGCCTGCACAGCAAAGTTGCGCACGTGGTCCCAGGTTAGCGCGGTCTCTTGCGAATGAGAAACTGCGCTTGATGGTGGACTTGTGGTTGTGACTGCGGATGAAAGCGCGCCTAGTATGCGTCCGAACCGCCGGTGGAATCGCTCGTGTAGTGCCCACGCCGCGAGGCCCCCGGAAGTTTCGGCCAAGTTCCGAAGACTCTCGAGTGTTCTTCGAGTTGCGTCGCGCAGCAGGTCGCGCGACGTTTTGCGGTAAACGGATCGGGACTCTACTTCGAGAATCTGGTCGGGAGAAGAGGGCACTGTTGCTGTTTCTCCATCTGCTCCCACATCTCCCTGTTGAACAACCGCGCTTCCGTATTTTCGTAGTGATCCGTGCAACTCGAGCTGTCGCACTGCCACGCGGAGATGAGCTGCCTTCTCCGATGGTGTTGAGTCCGCGTTGTCGTCGTCCACGTCCACCCTACTTTCCGCCGCCCCTGTCCCCGAACAGATACCGCCTGTCTCTCGCCCGCGTATTCTGTCGAGCGGCGTCAGTTCATCTTCGTGCGTAGTTGCGTCCTCTTCTAAAAACCCCTCCTGATGACCTTGACCGCACGCCGTCCTCCCCACCGCCGCAAGTTTGTAGAAGTCCAGGAACGCCCGACAGCCGTCCAGCAGCGGGGGCACGTCGACCCATCCCGCAACTTGGTCGTTGTCCAGCAGCACCACGTTGAAACTGCCGTCTTCGTTTGCGGAGTTACTGTGGATCTCCAGCAGTTCGTGATTGGTCAGAATCATTGACTTGAGACTTCGGCAGTCGAGAGTGTCAAGAACCTCGTCGTAGTTCTTCGCTCGGCCGTAAAGGTGGCGAAAATGCAGGTCCGGGTTGATCCAATCCTCGGAAATCGTCATGCGGTGGATCTCGCCTGAGGCACGCCACCACAGGCTCGCGCCGAGGAGGACGAGAGAGCGGACCAGCCTTCTTAACGGGGAGCGGCCCACCAGAGAAGAAGGAGTAGAGGACGTAGAAAGCGAGGAATGCATTGCGTGCGACTTCATTTTCGCCTTAATTCTAGCGGGGAAGCGAGTCAGTAAGAATCAAAAAATCTATAGAATTATTCAGAATGGTCTGGTGCTGCTGTTGGACGGTTCTTTGCGAATAGAAATGAGTAGCTCTAGCGATTTTTTTTATGGATATTCCAGTCGTTCTTCGCGACTATGGAAAAACGCTAATTCTCAGGATATTCGCAAGATAGGCCCGCATGTTGAGGATGGTAGCAGTGGCTAGATGTTCGTCCGTGAGCTGCACGAGGAGCGCACCGAGTTGAGACTTCGACACGCAGAACAAGCCATAGTACGCAGTTTTCTCGTCGCGGGCAACAGCAGCCGGTGGGCCTGGCGGCGGCCGCCATGATCGCTCTTGCGGAGCCTTTCGCGTTTAGGCAGGAGCCAGTCGATCTTTCCCTCAAAAAAACACGTTATCTGCGGAGGTGTGTCCGGTGGCTCTGTCTTCCTTGCTCACGGTGATGACCGACTTGCTCCCGATCTGGAGAAACACGCCCAGCAGTGCCAGGATCGCCGTAACCGCTTGAATGAACGTCATCACCACCGTGAGAAGCCCCTGCGAGTCGGCCCGTGGGCCGCACTCCTCCACCTTGGTGCTCTTCTTCGGCATCAAGATGATGATCAACAGGAACATGAGATGCACGAAACCCAGCTGCTTGCCGATCCTCTTCTTGTCGTGGTGCGTGACGATGAGCGATATTGTGAACAGGATGAGCAGGAGGTAGAGGAAAAACCCGATCCCCATGCCAAGCACGCGGATCTCCGGTACGGAAGAGCACACCTGCGCGGCGGAGGTGCTCGACATGATTTTTGCGCGAAAGCGAGTCTCTTCGCGAAGGAGCGGAGTCTCACGTCGTGTGCGACGCGAGCGGAACGAAGGAGTGGAAGCAGTTTACGGGTAGCTACGCGTTGCTGCTGGAGCGCCGGGCCTCATCTTCATCGTATTGTTTTGTCCTCAGGGCTCAGAGAGTCTCAGACAGGGAAATGCGAATGCGCTTCCTTATCCTTGTGCTAGTTTTTGTTTTTCTACCACTAAGAAGGCAGTGAAGAAGTGAAAGTGATCGGCATGACGAAAGACGTGCAAGTCCAAATAAAGAACTGCGAGCGGAGATGAAAGTCCAATAAATATAGCATTGGCATTGGGATTGGCTCAAACAATGGAATAGGCTCACGCGCCGCTCTCGAATGTTGGCCCACGCCAGCTTGTTTCCGCCTGCACCTTTAATAAATTAGTACTTTATCATCTTTATTTTTGTCGCTCTTCATCTCCTGGTGGTAGTTCTGAAAAGCTGAGCAGCGAGACCGTCCTCAGAGAACAAAACGAAGCTCGACCTACAGCTCAGCAGGCTTAGATGAAAGAAATTTCTATTTGTTTCATTTACTGCTATTGGGATTGGGTCTGGCTCTGGGTGGGGGTGTCGTCGTGCGGCAATGGGCATGGCCAATCGTTGATGAAGATAGTTAGAAGATCACAACATAGGAGGCTTTTGCAATTCTGCTCCGACTCTCCCCCGCTCGATTCCAACTACACACTCTGCCGGCCCTCCCAGAACCAGAAGCCGTGGCTTTCCAGGAGATGAACGCGCAAGGCCAAAAGCCGGTTGGTTGAGCGCCGGGTGGAGATGGTTCGTTTAGTGCTTCTGCTCCGGAGCCAGTGAGTTCTACGTCTGCATCTCGTCTGGCAGCGCCGCCGATAGTCGATTGCACTTCCTCAAAAACAAAATCGATCTTCAACACCACTGCTGGTATCCGTTGTTGAATGCAAAAATCACCTTGCCGCCGATCCCCATCTCTAGGCAGTCCCTGTGACTCAGAATCCCATACGGGGTTTGAATCAACCACACCCCCGTGTTGAAGCTGGTGTGCGATTTCAGCTCGTGTGGGTGCACCCAAATGTCCCGCGACGGCTTCGACACTACTCGGACGTTCCGTATCACCGGAGCACCCTGGTAGTGCTTCAGCAGTATGTTCAATCGGTTCCCCTCGGCAGTGAATCCGCGGATGAGGCCTTGCTTCTGAAGTACGTTCAGGATGGACACGCACATCTCGTTGTAGGGCGTGCGCGCAATCGCCTGCTGCGTTTTCAGCAACGCCTGGACCATCTCGCAAGCGTGCTGCATTGTGCAGTTGCCGTTGTGATGCCGGTGGTGGTCTTGATTGTACCGGTTGAAACTCAAGGCTAGCGTAGCAGCCGAAGAAGTTCGAGTGGCCGTGTCGTTACCAAGCAAATTGCTCCGCCCACGACGGAGCCCGCATCATCTACTTCATCTTTTATTCATAGCATGTGGAACGGGATCAGGACGATTTGTTGCCGTTTGCCTCGTATCAGATTCCTCAGCTGCTTCACTCATCGAGGCGCTAGCGGCTGGAATTTGTTTTAGCTGGTAGATAGTGGGTCAAGGTCCCATTTGGATTTCCGGCTCTACTTCCTTGCTTCGTTGTGCAACCTTTGCGGGCGGTGCAACGAGAACAAGCAATCAATCAATCAATCAAGCTTT
>RXOD01004985.1:0-16685 GCA_005223375.1 Amoebophrya sp. AT5.2 | reverse complement strand
GGGACCCCGAAGACCCCCCAAAAAAATCACTTACCACTTTCCCACTTACCATCTGGTCTCGCCATAGCCGTGTGCACCGGGAAGGGGACCGACCTGGAGGCCGCCCGGGCCGTAGGCTGCAAGGGGACCTGCATCGACTACATCTGTAACGTGGACGTGAACACCGCGGACAACAACGGCGGGGGAACGACGTCCATCACGAGCAACACCACCCCCGACCCCCACACCCACCTTTACAGCCCAAAAAATGCATTGTTGGACGTCGCAACATCTATATTACAATTTACAAAACGGCTCTCGTGCTCGTCGTTTCTGGCCCGTTTTGGGCATCTTTTTGGCGTTTTTGACCGCCGCCAAGAAAGCCCCGAAGTGCGTGCTACCCGAGTGGCTACATTGCAGCGGCTCAGATTCCGCTACCCAAGCTGCTTCCTTATCCTTCCGACAGGGTTCTGTCTGCTCCCTTCCTCCCACCTTGCTTCCGGCAGAATCTCGCCAGCTGTTGCGTCGGACCTGCAGCTCCCTCTCGCCTACACCTCAGATTGGCTCATCTCCCGGCGCCGGACCCTTTCCCACCGATGCCCCCACACGCTTGCGCCTCCTGGCAATCGAGCGATCGATGGATCCCAGAGCGAATCGGGTCGCTCGTGGCGTCTAGCGTTTTCAAAAGATGTTTCTATAAACAAGTGCATTTTTTCCCAAACCTGTAACAATTGCCAGCCGGCGAGTACCTGTACGCGTACGTGCGGTCCCGCTGCGAGAAGTGCAAGACGCAGCTGGCGAGCAGGGCCAACACGATCCGCACAGACAACGTGCGCATGCAGGCGGTGTTGTACCACTTTGCATCCGAGTCCCTGGTGCCCAACTTCCCCCAGCACTTCTGGAGCGAGATGACGGAGGACACCGCGCCGCAGACGAAGCCGCCCACCGCGGCGAGCGGCGACGGCGGGGAGTTCACCAACAGCGGCCTCTTCGTGGCGCTGCTGTGCGTGCTGGGCATCGGCGCGATGGTCGGGCTGGGGATGATGGCCTGCAAGAGAACGGCGCAGTACGACGACGCGGGAGTGGAGGACCCAATGGTCGCGAAAGCGAAAAAAGTCGGAATGTACTTTCTCAAAAATCGGTGGCGCGATGTTGATTGTTTTAAATTTAGTTGCGGTATCAATGGCTTTGACTACGTTGAACTGGGAATATTTCGGTTAGTTAGTGCGGAAGCTCTGAGTTTCTTACAATCTAGTACGATAATTAGTTGCGGTAGTCGTGAACAAGGGCGGAATGCAATAAACGCTTGTAAGTACTTTAACTATATAGTTTGAATGAATCCTCCCGCACATCAAGAACTTCGTGTTACGCCGTCGTGGGAGTCGTGCGCCTTTGATTTGATTTTTACTGCCACAGAATCTGCTGTGCCCCGGTGGTGGGTATCGGTTTTCTGTGTTACAAGGGTGGGCTCCGGTTTCGGGACTACATCAAGGGCCCGCCCGACAGCGAGGACGAGGCGGAGGGGTGGGAGCCGCCGGAGGGCTTTCCTCCGTACGAGGGCGCGGAGGTGACGCTTAAAAACCTGACCAAGCTCGAGTACAACGGGCTCCGTGGCAAGCTGATTAAGTATGTGGAGGACAAGGACAGGTGGCTGGTGGACGTGGTCGTCTTCCAGAACTCCGTGGAGGAGGAGCACAAGGAGCTGAGTCTGAAAGCGGACAACGTGAAGGTGCTGCGCCCCCAGCACGGGAGCTACGTGAACAGGAGAGGGCGGAGAAAGGGGGGGAAAGCTGGTAGCGGCAGCGGGGACAAGGTGGCCCCGGACGACGCCCTGTTCGAGGAGCTGGGGGAGCTGGCGGGAGACTCGCCGGAAAAGGTAGCGCTGTGGGCTGTTCGTTCGATGAAATGGAGGCTTTTGCGATAGGCCACAAAGCTTGCAATCGAGGTGCTTCTGGCGGTTGCACCGGCTACGGATAATATTGCTTCTTTGATGTGTGAATGCGATAAGAAAGAAGCGCCGTAAATTAAACCCAGGGATTAAACCCAGGGAAAGTACTAATACACACTAGGAGCGCAGTCAATGCGAAGGCAGCGGCAAAAGCATTGCATTGGCATCGTGACTAAAAAATTTGTGTCAGGTGGTCGACCAGCCCCTCGGCGGCGGGACGACACAAACTGTCGACATTTCCAAGCAAAGGGTGTTCAAGCCGTCCCAGCCCGCCGGTCGACCAGTGCCACGGAAGCCCGAACTGACGAATTCGGCGGCCAGCCAAAACAAGCCAGAAACGAGTGGTGGCGGCGGTTTCTTGTCGATGTTCACCTCGAAACCTAAGACGCAGATTGTAGCGGCACCAGAGCAACCGCAATACGGGGTGAAGAGCTACCGCCGACCGAAGAAATGAGCACGACCGCTGTGTTGACGTACTATACCGGGATGGGGGGCGGGTGTCTTTTACGCCGGCGCACCGCAAATCAAACGGGCGTACCCGCGCAAAAGCTCCAGCCCTGTCCATAGAACTGCCAACCCAGCATGCATGCCTACAGTACTTTACGGTGCCGCGCAGGTCCGCAGCTGCGCACCTTTTTTCATGCTTTCAGGACGTCTTCAGGATCAGTTCTTGGCAGTGCTTTTCTTTTCCGTAGCAAGGCACTGCTACCTCGAAGAAGAATACAAGCGAGAGTTTTGGCGACTCCGGTGTGGCTGCTCCTATGATTGACAGCGATCGATGTTCTTTACGACACCCATGGCAGGGAGACATGCTGCGTGAGCGAGTGGCAAACGGGCATATGCTGTAAAGCGCATTCGTGACTAGTTGACGCCCTCGTGCGTGTACACCCGTGGCTGCAAAAACAAGTTTGTGTGCCCACCTCGTCGTCTTTTTTTACTACAGAGCCAGCATCTCATTGCGTTCGCAGGAGCTGGCGTCTGCCTCGAGCTGCTGCAGTTGCATTTTTTTCTTTTCGTTATCGACCACTTCCGCCATCGCTCCATCGGTCAGAACGGGTCTCTACGACGGAGGACCCGGTAGATTAAATAGATTTGGAAGCACCAGAAGAAGCATCACCCTGAACGAACCGTACACCAGAATGAAGGCCGGTTCTGTGTACGGTTCTTTCGGGGTCTCGGAGCGTCCCGCGACGGGCCCGGGCACGCGGCCGGCTAGCTCCGGCGCCGGTGCGTTCAACTCGGCGCATACGTCCACGCTCGCCCGCAAGTGCGCGCAGGAGGTGGATTTCGACACCATCGTGGCCATGTCCAAGCAGTTCCACGACGAGCTGGAGCTGAAGAACGCGGAGAAGCAGGCGCTGTCCAAAATCATTCTGGACGCGAAGAAGGCGATCCAGCGAAACGAAGCCGTGATGGTGAAAAGGAACGCCCAGGTGGAGAAATCAAACAGCGCGAAGCGGGACTTCGAAAAGAAGTGGAGGGAACTGGAGAACGGAAACAACAAACTCCGGCACGAACTGCAGGGACTGCTCCGGGAAAACGAAAAACTCGGTCTTGAGATATATTCTACTGGTGCAATATTAAAATACTATTATTTGGGGCGTCGCGGTCGTTTCGACGGAATATAGAGCGCTAGTACAGTGCTGAAACAGCACACTCACGACAATAAAACAGCGCTAGAGGTGGAGACGATGTCGGAGCAGATGAAGGAGCTTCTGTCGGTGTATGCGGAGCACAAGGAGCAGCTGGAAGCCATCTCGCAGATGACGAACACGTACCGACGCGAAATTGGCATCGAGAAGAAGCACAGGGATGAGGTACTTCTTTTTCCATATCAGAGTGGACACCGTCGAGTCCGAGCAAGAGGCTTTTCGATCGAAGCGAGTTGTAGTGGCCGAACCTGCTGAAAGTGAAACCCAAACATATGTAATTGTTTGCGACTGATGGCAGGTGCTCGCTGCGGTTCGCACACACAAAACGGCGCAGAACATCATGACCAACAGGGTAGCGGAAGCGACTAGGAGACAAAACCTGCTCAAGACGCACGTAGCAGACATTTTTGTGGCGAGCGCAGGATGATAAATTGGTGAGGACTCCTCGCTCCGGATCCCGAAACCCGATCTCCGAAAGAATGTTCCGAGTTCCGACTGTACACACGATTGGAGAAGCAAAGAAGTTCTTTCGAGCATGGCACCACGATTGAGTACCTAGCTCGCAGCAAGTATAAAAAAATTAGATCATCATGGAACGAACAACGTAAAAAAAATTGAGCAGGGAACGATCCTTGGACGACGGAAGATGAGGCACCGCCTCGCTTGCGCAAGAGCACAGACTTGCTTTCGCAAGGCTTCCACCACGTGGATGTGTAGCTTGCTTTCGCTCCTTTCCTGTGGTCCCGCGTCCTCGCTGTCGATCGACGTTCTCGTGGCAAATTTTCTCGTGAAATAGAATTGCCCACCGCTTCTACCGCTACGTGCGTTCGTCGCCCGTTCTTTCTCTTTTTCGATCTTCGATCACCAAGACTGAATGCGTAAATGTGAGAGCCGGACCCGAAGTTGCCAGAAAACCCCCACAGCTTCCTCGACAACCGCAAGTATCTTCAATTTCGACCGTCAAAAATTAAACTAAAATATTCTGCAACTGCCAGGCGAAACTTTTGTCGATAGAGAATTCCTCGCTCCTTTTTGGTCTTCACGTGCGTATGAAGGTAGAATACAAACATCTTCTCGTAGAGCGACATCGACATTTTTTTGCGACCGCACGACGACTACTATGGAGGATTCACTCAATAATACGAACACGAATACTCTGCGGTATTTTCATCTTGCAGACGCAGCATTCATTGATTCAGTGCGTCCAGCCTCCATTTTCGCGCCACGCGCCGTGACTGCAATTTGTGCCTTTCAGCCAACATACCGTGAGTTCCAACCGTCTCACCTCCTAGGCCATGTCTATCGAGCCGGTTCCCGGCGCTGCCTTCGCTGCGACGAGCCTGTCTGTGGGGTCGCTGCTCCGCTACCAGGTGGGCGGCAGCGCCGGAAGCTCGTCTTCCGTCGCGGGGAGCAAGAACATCAAGTTCAAGGAGTCGGCTTTGAGGACAGATCTTCACACTCCTCTCGACGTCTTGGACAATAGCTTCGACAAGAATAAGAAAGACAAGGTTCCCTTCGACCCGAGAGCGAAGAAGAAGCGACCAGTGGAGGGGGCGGCGGAGCTCCTGGCTCCGCCGGTGGCGGACGGAGGCGGAGCAACAGTTGGCGCTTCCTCGTCCTGCGCAGCGAGTTCCGCGAGCAGCGCAGCGGGGGACGCAGACGTGGTCGGGTGTCTGCCCGAGGCTGTGGTGGAAATCGACCCGGACACGGGGGGCGTCAAGAAAAGAATTGACGACGCGGGAGGCAGCTCCGCTGCTTTTCAGGGTCGCGGGGATGCGGGCGACGCAAAGGCCAAAACCGGCGGGAAAACCTCGAAGGACGACGTTGAAAAGGAAAACCTCGCGGGGCACAGCGCGCAAGCTCCTGTTGCTCGCGCCGACGAGGCGGCGCCGACAACCGCAACTAGCAGGCGGAAAAAGAGCAACAAGAAGACCGCGGCCGCTGCGGCCGAGGAGGAGGTCATCGTTCTTCCGGACAGCAGTGAAGATGAGCGCAAGGGAGCTGCGGCGACCACGACGACGAAGAAGAGCGGCCGCGGCGGAAAAAACGGTACCGCAGCGGCGAAGGGAGCGGCAAATAGCCGCGGGGGCAACGCGAAAGCAGGGGGGGCTGCCGCGCGGAAGAGAAAGCGCCCGGCCGACCAGCCCGAGCCAAATGCCGAGGACACCGTCGCCCCCGCGGCGACGGGCGGCCACGGCGCTGAAGCGGATGCCGAGGGCGCGGTGCACAGTACCGTGCCGAAGAAGCCGCGCAAAACGGCCGATCGTCCGCCGCGCGAGGACGTAGTGGGGAGCCGTGACGTAGACGTTGCTTCCGCGAACACTTCTGCAGCGCAGGAGGAGCCGCAGCCGGTTCCTACACCGCGGCCGGAGAGCGGGGAAATGAAGCAGCAGCAGACAGCATCAGCTACTGTCGGAGCAGAAACTCGTCCGGAGCAGCACGAAAACGCACGAGCCTGTCCCGGAGCGCCGGCGGACCCGGCAGAAGAAGAAGTAGAAGACCCGCTGGCGTTCGAGATAAACCAGGACCGGCAGGCAGTGATCCAGCTTTTCAAGCGGTGGGGAAATTTCACCGATGCTTGTGTCGCCGAGTGGAGCGAGGGCAGCTACGAAACGGAGACGTTCGCGATTCGCCACCGGCCCACGAATCAGATCATCGTCGCGGCCGGCATGACGGCGAAGGGGCTCTCGAACCACGCCGCGCAGCCGAGACAGCACGCCGCGGCGAGTGGAACGGGAACTGCGGGTGGAAAGAAGAATCCGGCAGCGCCTGGCTCGCAAGCAATGTCTCAGCCGGGGTCTTCGCAGGCCGTCCCGCCGTTCTCGCAGGGACCAGGGCACCCTCTGCAGAGCCAGCCGCCGCAACACTACCCCCCGAACGCGAGTCAGGGCCACGGTCAGCCTCAGCAGGTCGTCGGGGCGACGCACTACAGCACTGGCGCCTCCCGCGGGGCCCACCCCCACCCGCACCAGCCCAACAAGTACGTGAAGAAGAAGACCATTCTCACCCTTTTTGCGACGGCCAAGGGCTGGCGCCGGATGGGGCTCGCGGAGCTGCTGGTTTGGTTCATCAAAAAAACCTATTTCGAGCAGCGCCGCGTGAAGAAGATCATCATTCCCGCGACGCAGCCGGCGGTCCGGTTCTGGAGCAACAAACAGAACGCAGCGGAAGCGATGAGCTTCGGCGACACGGACCCGGTGGCCCGGCTGAATTACCGCAGGTGCACGCTGCTGGAGATGAAGACGCACAACTTCGAAGCGACGGCGCTGAAACCGATCTCCACGTACTGCAGAAAGCGCTCTTTTATTTGTGAGGATCAACAACTTCTTCGACTTCCACTCATAGATACTCAAAAATTGGGACCCTAGTCGTGAAGAAGACGATCGATGACGTTGACGATGACGATGATGTACACATCGGTACAACACCCCATCCCCGCGCGAATCGGATTGAAAAATCGCTCAGGTCCCTTCTGTCCACGCGGGTCGGGTTCGCCCAGCTGGTAGACGAGGTTAAGTACGGGAGCGACATTGAGGTGTTGCGGGATCTCCTTCGGAAAACCTCTACGCAGGACCAGTGCGGCCGGGGCCCGGACGATCAGCAGAACCTCTTGTTCGACAGTATTCAGCGCCCCGACCCGGACTCGGCCTTCGCATACACAGAGTTGCTGCTCACGGCCACTGCTAAAAAAACGAGCTGTTGTTCCACCAGCACTTCCACTGCCACAGCGACCCTCTCGGCCGCGGGGACCCGCGGAGCAACGGTGAGTAGTAGTAGTAGTATCGCCGCCGTGCCAGGCCCAGGAGGCTGCTCGACGAGGAGCAGCAGCAAAACGGGGACCACGACGTCGACTTCCTCTTCCGCCGCCACCTGCGCCACGCGCCTAGACACCAATTGCAACGACCTGAACAATCAAACGCCCATCTACTACGCGTGCAATTTCAACGACCGGGCCGACGTGATTGCTCTTTTGCTAAAGTACGGCGCCAACGCGAACCACCTCGACAAAAACGGCGAGACCTGCCTCTACTACGCGTGCCGGGGCGCCAACTTCGAGACCGTCAAAGTCATCTGCGAACTGGGGGCCTGCAACCTGCTGGTGCGCAACTACAAGGAGCGGCTGGCCTTCGACTACGCGATCTACTCGGCGCACACCTCGGGCGCGCCGCTAAGCGGAAGCAACGCGGCGTTCTTCGGCTGCTGCGCCACAGGCTCGTCCGGGGCGGCAGGACCGGGACCGGGCGGCGCGGGGAGGCAGATCGGAAGCCAGGACCCCTATCGCGTGCAAAAAACGGTGGAAGCGTGCTTGACCAGCTTCCCGTGGGACGAGGAAAGGAGAGCCCTGTGGAAAGAAAAGATGGTAGAGCGTGGTGCGGACGACGGGGTGCGGGCGGAGTCCGACGAGAGGCGGGTGGAAGCCCCGCGAGAAGACAAATCGAGGCGGGGGCAGCAACAAATCCCTGTCGGCGCAGCTGCGGATGGAGCGAATTATACCGGGGGGAATTCTTCTACTTCATCCTCAGGATTCGGAGCGCCGACTCTACTCCCTCCGTTTTTGCGCGATCGATTGGACACGGGGCCGCTGGACGCCGACGGTTGGATCGCAAGAACCCAGCAGAGGCGGGCGGAGATGAAAGCGAGCAAAAGTGCGAACGCGGCTGACGCGAACGCTCCCGTCGCCACTTTGGACAGCGAGACCAGAAACGGCTTGTCTGCTAGCGACCTAAAAAACCAGGGCGAGAAGAAGGACCTCCTGTTGGATCCCAAAGCCGGGAACAAGAATAAGAAACAAGAGGACCTCGTCGTCCACACCAGCGTGGCCGCCGACGCTTCCGGGCCGGCCGCTGCTGCCAAAAAGGCGAAAGGTCAGAAGATGATGACGGACAAGCACGAGAAGGAGAAGCAGCCGCCCGCACCGCCCCGCCAGCTGTCGCTGCTCTTGTCCGATCCGGAGGAGCGAGGGGTGGTCTGGCTTCCGTTTAGTTTGCAGCAGGAGCTGTCCACTCACTTAGGAAAAGCGCTGCGCCGCGTAAATGACGAGCGGGAGGCGCGCGCCTTGGCCGCAACCAACCGCGCGCGCAGCCGCGCGGGGAGCGGGGACCCGGCACTCAAGAGAAGCCAGGGAACCGGCATCAAGGGCGCGGCGCTCTTTGGCCCGAAGGGCGTCGCCGGGGGCGTCGGAGTCGGCGCGCCCCCGCGGCAGTTTTTGCTGGGGCACGGCGGCACGCAAATCGTCGGCGGCGCACAGCCGTCGCTGTCGGCGGGAGCAGGCAATCCAAATTTGCCGCACGCCTACTCGACGCAAAAGCAGCAGGCGCAACTACAGCGGGGCGCAACTGCAGCGGGGTCCATCTACGGCACCGCTTTTCAGCAGCATTTGCCTGCCGGCACCTTGATGGACAGCCGTCGCGGCATGGGCAACCAGCGGTTTCATCGGAGTGCCAACGACGGAACGGGCTCGAGCGTGGTTTCGGGCGGTGGAACGACGTCGAGCAGAGGCAATCATCGCCGAGAGCTGAAGCGGGTGCACTCTGGCGCGAGCACCGGAACGGGAACGCAGGCCTCGCCGGTTGGGCGGGCAGGGGCAGGGGCGGGGGCAGCTCCCTCGTCGGTCGGAGACGGCGCGAGCTCAGTCGGCGGCGCACCCGGGAGAAAGAGACAAAAAAAGAATCCGCCGGGGCACCCGCGGGAGACTGCAATGGGGGAGCAGGAGGAGGTCGCCGCCGAGAACGCAGCAGCCACTAGTGCTCTGCATGCTGATTCTGATATCGCAGCGGCAAACACGAGCGCGACGTCGGCGACGTCAGGCGGGGCAGCAGCGTCGGTGCCGACGAGTTTTTCGTCGTCGCAGCAAGCGCCGCCGCAGACGATCGAACGGGACGGGGCGCTGTACCATAAGGTCGAAGCGCCGCTGAATCCGTTTGTGCGGGGTCATGCGCACGGACTAGGCGTGCAAAGTGCAGCCATGCATCAGGGACGCGGGGCGGCGCAACCGCAGCCACCGGCGCAGCCGCAGGTGCAACACCAGCACCAGCAGCCGGCTCATTATAACGCCCGCTTTCAGCAGCAGCCGCCCCCGCCACGCCCGCCGGCGTTTCCAATCCTCAACCCGTATGCGGGACCCCTGTACTTCTTCCCGCAGGCAGGCGTGCTTCCGATGCCGCAGGTCGAGTTGCAGGGCGCAATCGAAAAGCAGGAAAAGTTTGATAAACCAGAGGAATGACCACGCGCGGACCGTTCCATTACATAACTAAGTACTGTGAGAAGTACCGACTTCGAGTTCGATTTGCTGTTGCGATGAAATGACCGCAAGGCGTTGCAGAACCGATGCACGCGCCATGCGAGGAAACACCATGCGTGCGAGGAAAAACTCGCAAAGCGTCGAAAAATACCGCCCAAATCCGGCTTCCGGGCCGTAAGTGCGCTGTCGCGCGCTCTCGAAGTTCTGTGAGTCAAAATGTCAAAAACCACTGCGTGAGACCTGCAAAAAGAAAAATGTTTGACACCTCATTAATTTACCCGTCATCGTTCTTTGCGCATCGGTTGCGGTTCTTGTTGTAGCACGCAATTTCCCACACTACGTGCACACCAAGCGGAAACAGTAAAGCCACAAAAAAAAAACGCGCAGACTGTTTTGCTTTTGACAAAGACGTTTCTCGGCGATTCTAGTTACCGCATCCGCAGGTAGCACCGACACAAACATTGAGCAGCACAGCAGAGTTGTTTTTGTATCACCGGCCTGTTTTTTTGTCGTGCCCGTCGCTGTTGCACCTCAGTCAGGTCATGTCGGCTGAAGACCACGCGCTTTTTGGCACGGAGCAGGGAGGTGGCAGCAGCTCTTTTACCACAACGAAGTCGAGAGCGCACGGAGACGGGCCGCCGCGCCGGGAGATGCCGCCGCCACCGCGACCAGGTGCGTTAGAGGTGGGTGGGCCATTGGTCGATGTGCCGTCGGCATTTCCCGTGGCGGGAGAAGCAGATGGCGACGACGCGGATTCGGACATGTCGGGCCTGCATCTTCCGCGGCCAGACGTTCGTGCGGTAGGTTCAACGGAAACTGGAGGTGCACCAAGCTGCGTGGGAGCAGATGGAGACGCCCCGAGCCGTGCATCAAAAACGACCGCCGCCCCCGGTACAACTATAACTGCCCCTCAGGACCAGGACCACGCGGACGTAATTTTCAGATCTGCGTCGTCGACATGCACAGCTGCCGGCGCTTCGCCACCGTCTTCCTCCTCTGCGACAAAAGCATGGGTCGCGAAAAGCGGTCTCCAGCGGGCGCAAGAATCGCTTTCTCTCCTCTGCGAGATGATCGAAAAGCAGGACCTCTCCCTACAGCTCGCGCAACGGTACGAGAAAGCGCTGCAAAACGAAGTGGAACAGATGAAGCAGGCGATTGCCAAATCTCTACCCATGGAGAAGCTGAAAAAAATTTGCGGCGAACTGCGGACGCAAACCAAGGAACTGGAGGCGCGCACGGTGAGCTTGAAGGAGGAGGAAGTGGTGAAAAGAGAAGAAATGGAAAGATGTATCGAGGAACAAATTTTGCCGTTGCAGGTTCAGGAAGAGTAAGGTGGAAAAAAGTGTTTTTCTCGACATTCCGGTTCATTAATAAGGGCGGTAGGCGTTGCAGGCGTAGGATTCCTAAAGATACAGTTGGCTCGCGGTCTCGTGGGCTCGCGGTCTCGTGGGACGTAGGGTCCTGGTCGGCCGCCTGCCGCGTGGTTATGTAAGCCGTTTCGTTCTGGCGTTACATCAAGCATTTGATGGCGTTGTGGCGTTGTGTTTCGCTTGCTTGTCTAGTTGCCGTAGCAATTGTGGAAGAGCGAAAGTAAAGGAAATGAAAACCCCCCCTGATAGGGGAGCTCTACTCCCCATACTCATCAGTGGGTGCGGAAAATGCTTTTTTCGCTCCCTCTAAGATGACGAACAGTACGAAATCGACAGGAAGGAGCAGGAGGAGTTGAAGGGCAGATTGAGCAATTTTATTGAGGAGTACAGGAAGCGCGAGGAGATACTCGCTCAACGGGACCGGGTGCGGGATGTGGAGTTTGAGAAAGTCGAGCTTCAGATCGCTAGAATGGACGAACAAAGGATGGAAGAAGTACTAGCGCAAAACATTTTTCTGCTTCGTGATCCCTTCCCGCGCGCAGATTATTTTCTCGTGGATAGTACGTTCTTTGCATTTATTATTTTCCCGATTTTTCTACCGGCCCAGTGCGCTTCGGCTGCAACGATGAAGTTGTATCGATCGCAGCCATTAAAGTGGACGATCTGTCGACCGCGAAACAGGCGCTCCGGCTGTCGGAGGCGGAAAGGCGAAACAAGCAGAAGGAAGCGGAAAACGCCGAGCGGAAAGCAAGAATAGACAGGACCTTCGGCCAGTTTGAGGAGTGGCAAGCTGCGATGGAGCAGCTGCACAAGGACTTCCAAGCCACCGCAAACGAGCTCCAGTCGATGCGTGCAAAGAAGCAGGTACTTGAGGGCGCCATTCGGCTGGCGAAGAAGCGGGGAGAGGAAACCAAGGAGCTGTTAAAGCGGAAGAAAGTGCTTGCAAAGCTTGTGGCACAGAGCGGGGGTGCTGGGTGTAAAAAGGGAGGTGTGGACGCGAAAGCAGTGGGAAGCTGAGTTCGTCAGTTGCTGGGGAGGATCATAACTCGAAGAGTCTGCAGCTTTGAAGACGTTTGCTTGGCGCGCGCAATTGCGTCCTTTGCGGCTTCGCGCATTGCGCTCGGAATGCCTCAAATTCAGCTGGCAGAAGTTCCACCAGCTCAGATAGACGTGTTAGAGCGTCCTGGCAAGAATGGCAGTTTTTCGTGGATACTTACTTAAACAATTCTTCTTGTCATCTCTGTTACAAGGAAGCAGCAGATCACGTTCACGATCTGAGCAAGTATGTGAGTACAGTCGGTGCCGATCCTTTGCGAAAATCCGCTCCAAGAGGGTCGCAACGATCCAAGAGAAGACGATCCCTGCGACAACGATCACTGCCGAGATCAACGCCGCGATCACTAGTGCGACCAGGTGATTTTTCCCCTGCGAAGCCTGCCGTCGCCGCGGCCTTCACTGACAGCACAGTTCATGTGGCACGCACTCCTACTTACCATCCCCCGGCAGCAACCCTGTGTGTATGCATGTGCGTATCGCGGCGCTATTTCTTCATATATGCAGGTTGATAAGGCAAAGGCTTGCTGAAAAGTTGAAGTTTTCGCACTTTGTTGAATATATAGACACACGTAGGCTGCTGGTGCATGTGCTTTTTTGATTGCTTCGCCGCAGGCATCCATCCATCTAGCAGCCCATGGCGAAGACCATAAGTAGTGAGAAATCGGGCGCCGACGGCGTCCGCAAGGACGGAATGGCGCCAGGAAAGAAGTCGAAGAAGGCCGACAGGAAGGCCGGCGTCGCGGTCTCTCGTAGGCCAAGTAAAGCAGACTCTGCAGCGGACACGGTGGAAGCTGACTCGGCCGCAGCAGCCCCGTCCCCGGCCGCGATGAAAAAATCGATGAAAAAAGCGATGAAGAAGGCATCGGCAGCGGCGCCAGACACAAAAACAGCGGCCGCCAAAGAGGTCATCGGCGAGGAGGAGCGGAAGCGTCGGGACGGGCAGCGGCAGGTCCAGCAGTTGGTACTGCAGCTTAAGAAGGAGGGTGTGAGCGACGAAGAGATCAAGCGGCGGAAGAACAAACTGAAACTCGACCTGCAGTACTCCGTCGCCGACCGCAGGCAGTACTGGCGAGAGCATAAGCAGAAGAATGCCGAGACGAAGAAAGAGCTCGGCGGCCTCTTCACCGAGAAGGCCGCGGGGGGGCAGGCAGCGGCGGACGCGGGGGATGATCCGATTCTGGGGAACGGCCAGACCGCGCCGCGGGCCGCCGCCGAGGCGCACCGGGAGGACGGCGACGACGCGGACGAGGACGCGCGGGACGAGAAAGAGGCGCTGCGGCAGGCCCAGAAGGCGCACGAAATCATCATCATCCCAATCGTGTGGCGGGGACGGCACGACCGACACCAGTTGATGGAGGCCACCGAGAACGTCAAGCGGGTGCTGGCGCAACAGGGAATCAACACCTGGATCGATAGCAGGAGACAGCACACCCCCGGCCAGAAGTTCGCGTTCTGGGAGCACAAGGGCGTGAAATTCCGCATCGAAATCGGGCCGAAGGACTTCGAGCGAGGCAAGCTGTGCCTTTGCAAACACCCGGAAATCGCAGGCGACTTCATGAACACGAAAAAAATGTACACCTTCTTTATTTAAAGACTGTTTAGCTCCTCCATCTGCCATTGCATAATCGCTTCAGACGAACTCGATAGGACCTACATGCGGCTGAAACATTCTGTTGCGACTGCCATTGCATAGAGAAATAAATACATAAAAAAATACTACTCGAAAGAGATCTTCATCCTTTCGAATTCGAACCGCACTACCAGATACGTTCCCCTGCCGCCAGAGGGGGCGCGCGAGCTGCTGGTTCAGCTGAGGAACTTCGGGTTTTCGAAACTCGATGAGACGATTCGAGGTGAAGACGGCGCCACCACCACTGGGGATCTTCCTCCCGCCGACTACTCCGCATTGTACGACCGAGGGACGGAGGTCGGCGGCACGGTCGCCGACTACACGCAACGCTTTTCGTCTTCCCATGCGGTGACGAAGTTTGGCGGCGGCGGCGTGGTGAAGCCGCAGGCGCACGTGGGAGGCTCGGGCGATGCGCTGGAGGAGAACTTCGTGTTGAGCGAAACGGCGGCAGCTGGCACCAGCAGCGCACCGAAACAAAAGAAGAGAAAAGTGAAGTGAGCGGGCGGACCGCTACGGCACTGTTCGTTTTTAAAAAGAAGCGGTACGGCTACGGGTACTCTACTGGTGTTTTGCCCTGCATCAGAAGGAAGATGTGACGGCAAGATGCAGTGCGAAATTGTTGGCAACAGAGCGAGGGTCGTGGATTGTCAACCAGATCCGCCACTTTCTCGGCGCGCAGAAAGACGCGCGTTGTGGGCATTGCCCGTAGGTAGAACTGGCTGTCCTTCGTGATGGGATCAGCGCGGTGAACAAGTGTGTGACATCGTCCGTTCGGTCGCCCGTTCCCTCGCCGTGCATGTCTGTCTCGAGAGCGAACCGCGGAGCGCTAGATCATTTTTGTCTCGTTCCTCTGATCGTCATCGTCGTCTTGCGGTCGAAAAAGGGAAGGATTCGTTCGGCACTAGAAACATAAAAAGTGCAACTCGAGGACGACACCGTTCGCGTGACTGAAGTAGACGCAAGCTGTGATTTTTTATTTTCAACTCATCTCTATTGTGCTTCACCTTCTACACATCGGATGGCGGCCTACGGCGACGCCGTCCGTGAGGTCGTGCCGGAGCTGTACGCGAAGCTCCAGGTCACGGAGGGGATGCTGTTCAGGAGGCAGCGGAACTTCAGCACGGAGGTGCTCCAGGGTCTGCTGGAGTCCGGTGCCGCGACGGGCCGGGGCGACGCGCAGCGGCATCTGCAGCAGCAGTTGAACGCACTGCGGCAGGCCCGCAGCCTCTTCGCAGACCTCCGCTGCGAGCTGCAGCAGATCATCCGGAAGAGCCGTACGGCTGTGGACCAGCTGGCAACTCTATCGATGAGTCCTTTTTGGAAGGCGAAGGGAAGGAGGAAATCGCTAGGCTGCAGCAGTCGCACAGGATTTTCTCCCGTCTTAATATTTTCGGGGCCTAGATGAAGCTCGCGCACACTAGGGCTAGAACTTTTCGGTACCCTTGGCGCCTTCCGTCCCGAGTCCCCGCGGCTCTCTCCTCCTGCCATCGAACGGGGCAGCTCCCAGACACCGCTCCCGACCCTTTCGAGATGCGCGGCCAGAGTGCCCTAATAAGTCTTAGTGCCGTACGCGTACTACCCGTCGCCTACGGGGGTCCTTTCATTGCCTATGGTCCTGGCACTTGCACTCCCCGGCAGGTCGCTTGCCAGCGGGTCCCGGTCGACACGCCGCAAGACCACCATAGCGGACGAACTTCCGATCGTGCGGAACTTCAAGCAGGCTTACGACTACTTCTTCGGGAATCTGAACCCGTCGAATGTGGACGGCGTTCCGAACCTGCTGCACGACGCGCGGCTCAAGCTCGAGCAGCTGGTCGCAGTAGTGCACAGTCGCAACGGGGGCTCGAAGGCGGCCGACGTTCTGAGCTGCGCCGCGAAGAGCTTACAGGAACTGGACCCGTGGCCGCACGTGCACCCCACCGGGGTGGGCACCTTCTGAAAGTAGAGATGAAAGGAAGCATCCACCGACAACAGATGAAATATTCGCGAACTACTGCAGCTCTCGCGATGAAGGTAACAAAAAAATATTCAGCAGAGGGAGCTACTTTTTGCAGAACCGAAAACTTCACGACGTGTTCCCAGAGAAGAAGAGGCGCGGCGAAATAAACGCGCGATCAGATGAAGTACACAGCAGCTCGGAGTGCAGCACAGTCAGAGAGTGATGAAAATGCAGGAATAACTTGGCGCCTGTACAGGAGCTGGCTCGTTCGTCTTCTCAGTCTTCAGCATAGACAGCGTCGCTTCCGTCGGTAGAGGCCACCCGTTCCGGCATAATCGATTTGATGCGGATCTTTGATGCCGATCATGTGAGCTTCGCGCGGAGCTAAGCGATGCCCAGGCCTGGTGGCCATCGGGCGGCGGCGCCCGGGGTCCGGTGGAGGATAATCATGATCGTGAGGATCACCGCGACAGCCACGGCCGCGCTCGGGAGCGTCCGTGCGGTGCGCGTGCCGGTTGTCGACGTCCCAATAGCCACCCCCCTCACGCCCGAACAGAGGGCTGCCGGCGCCGCGAAAGCCGTGCTCGCAAATGCCGCCGCAAAGACTGCCGCGGCGCCGGGCGCGGAGAAGTTGGGCTATCCCGGCGGGCAACAGGCAGCGTCGGGCCCCGCGGGCGGAACGGCGTCGCTTCCTGCCACGGAGGCCGCGGCGACAGCGGCAACTACTGCGCGCGCGGTAGTGCTTGGAGGTGCTACTGCGCGGCCCCCGGTGGCCGGAGTGGGACCCAGCACGACAGGCGGAGACGCTGCGACGCCCGCAGGCGTCGGATCGCTGAGCGTCTTGGGCGCCACGACGGCGGCCACTGGCTC
>RXOD01004984.1:0-16689 GCA_005223375.1 Amoebophrya sp. AT5.2 | reverse complement strand
AGTCGGCGGTGGAGGTGCAGCGGCTAGGGGCGCTCGGGGGCGCCGGCGTGATGCAAAAGGCGGGCGCGGACACGAAGGACATGAAGCTGCGAAAAATGTTCGACCCCCTGTTCACATCCCTCCGCCCGCGCAGCATGATGCCACAGCCGTACCGCCTGTTCTTCCAACAGCCCGTCCCGTCCGCGGAAGAAGGCGAACAGATCGAGCGCAAAGCGTTGCTATCGATGAGTGGTCAGAGCGCTGGGGCACCAGGAGCGGGGACGATGGTTCTCACGGGCCGCAGCGCCGCGACGTCGTCAACGGCGAAGACGCCCTTCGGTTTCGGCGCGTCGCAGTCCCGCTTCCCAGCGCAGCCATCCACGCGGAACGTGCAGAAACCGCAGGCACAGACGACGCTGCTCGAGCGCGAAAATGCGAAGGGCCATCTCGACCTGGGGACCGAGCGGGAAATCGAGTTTGACGCGGCGACGCAGCAGCAGCAGCTGCAGCGGTTTGCGCTGCGTCGGGCGGACATCAAAAAGGGCACCTCAGACGCGAAGCTGGTCGAAACCTTCGGCCCGGGCGTGGTCCCGGAGGTGTTCCCGTACCAAAGGAAGCTCGTCCCGGTGCCGGAGTCGTACGGCTACGGACACCCGCCCGAGCGGGTGCCAGGAGGCGCCTCCACGCTGCCGCGCGGCCGCGGGCTAGACGTCGAACTGCAGGAGCCCCACAGGTTCATACCCAGCACTTCTACAGGGGCGGGCGCTGCTTTGTTCAAACGCGACGACGTAATCCCGGAGGGGGACGAAGGAGAGGAGCAGGGCAGTCTACGTCTAGTACGACCAGCAACCGCCCCTGCCGTCGGGGACGTGTGCGACCATACAAGGTATTCCGGCAGAGACGGCGATGCCGATCCGAACGCAGTGAAGAAGGCGCGGCCGCACTACTACAAGTCGCTGCAGAGGGTAGCCTCCACGGACCTCACGTACCCAATCAACCTGAGCACGAGCGGGGAAACCACGTCGCGAGAGAGAAAAACCGAAGTGATATGGTCGGCCTTGGACGCAGCGCTGGAGTGGAACCAAGACGAGCGTTTGAACGTGTTTCAACAAGGCAAGTGGCGCCCGCTGAGCTTCCCGTGGCACCGATCAGCCATTGACGAGCGCAGACTGCGGACAAGCACGGCGTTCGCCCTCAGCCTTCCGGCAGACAAGACAGCGCGGGGAGGAGGAAAGTGGGAGCTCCGCCTTGTCGGCGTGCCCGGAGAAGACGAAGGTACGAATGCAGATAGATCAACCGAGCATCAGCATACGGCTCCTACGTACTACTACTTTCTTAAGTAAGCACGACTTGTTTGCCGGTGTGCCCATGCATTCTATTGGCATTAGCTGGTACGACGCAGTTGAATGGTTGTTGTGGTGCTATAGGTGCTCGAAGCATCTTCTAGTTCTATCGACTTGACGTAACTTAGTCCACCGTCCCGTTCGCATTGATACCAGCCCTTGTCGCATCAACAACGGCGGCTGGCGATGAAGAGCAAGAAGAAGAGGACCCCGACGACTACGGGCTGCTGCTCCGGGTTCGAGCACTTGAGGGCGAGAAGAAGCTCGTCATCAACAAGGAGACGTTCTCCGACGAGAGAGTGAAGCAAATCTTCGATGGCGCCGGCTACCAGATGTTTTTGCGATACAGTAACGCCAACAAGCATAACGCGAACACGTTCGAGCTAGTGTTCCACAGTCCAGGAGTATCGCTGCTGACTCTGCGAGTGCCGGGCATGAGCAGCGGCTGCGGGCCGGCGGCCGTACTGGACCACATGAAAGTAATAGCCGGAATGAACGGAAACAAAAGCGCCGTTACGGGGTTCTTCGTGCCGTACGGATTGCCGCTGTTTCACGAAGCATTCAACACGGGGGCGCCTCTCGGTACCAAAACTACTGAAAAATTGGTCATCTATATGAACAAAAACTATTTTTCCGCAGCTGTTCTTGCACTGCATGATGCATTTCATTTTGGCAGCCGACGTAGCTAGAGATTTTCGGGACGTCTTCCTCATCCTCTTCTTTTCGTCCTAGATGAAGTGGGGTGATAGCGCAGGATCATGGCAGTACCTACGTACAACATCGACTGAATGCTTTCACAGTGCACGGCAATTCCTCGGCTGCTTCCGCCCGCGATCTTGCTCGGCGTCGGCGCATCATGAACGAGCTCTCCAAGAAGGTGCGCACCAAGGATGAGGAATACCTTTTTATCGTGTGTAGCGTCTGCGGTTGGAAACAGAGGCAGAACCTGAATCTGGACTTCCAGAAGTGCAAGCGGTGTGGCAAGGCGAACCCCACGACGTACCCGAGCATCGTGCGGGTGATGGAACGG
The DNA here is from genome assembly GCA_005223375.1 of Amoebophrya sp. AT5.2. NCBI lineage: Eukaryota > Dinophyceae > Syndiniales > Amoebophryaceae > Amoebophrya > Amoebophrya sp. AT5.2. Next base: position 14,337 of record RXOD01004984.1, on the reverse strand, counting down.
ATGCGGGAGAATCAGGACACGGACGCGCAGGACTTTGTGCAGTACGTGGAAAACCAGTCGAAACCCCCGGACCCGCGCTCGTGGCCGACGCGGAAGTTCCACGCCGAACTGGACGCAAAATCGGGCAAAAAAGCGGTGGACTGCGACGTGGCGCTGCTCGGCTTCAAGAGCTAAGACATCGGATGCGAAGGTGGGGGGCGCGGGCTTTTTTTGGAAGCGTGGAGCCGACGGCTCACTTGTGCTTGTGAAATTTTTGTCGCGGGCGTGGATTTTCTATCTACTTACTCGACCGAGACGAGTGCTGCTACATCCGCCACCGCAGCTACTGCGCAGCAAACGAGTCAAGGTCCGGACCCTAGCAGAACTTTTTTTGCCTATTGCAAGTTGTATCTCGTCGCTTCCGACGAAGAAAAATAAAACTAAATTGAACAGGTGTACCTAAACCTATTGACTTTGTATAATTATATGCAGGACAGCAGGAGCAGTGTGTGCACAAGCAATGGCGATCGATGTCTGTGCTTCGGTTTCCTGCTTCTGCATTCTCTCGTACTACTTCGAAAGATCAAATAACCTTGATCGCGATCCAAAACGACGGTCAATCCACGTGTACGTCTCTGCCAGATCCAAAATATTGAAGATCCAAAACTACGGTGTGGAAAGTCTGTATTCCCACTGGGATGTATATTTCGGTGTGAATCGCGATGAGCGAAGACCTGTAACTGGCCGCCCCGGTGAGGCCTAAAAGACAAGAAGTGGCCGACCCTGAGAACAGGTCAAGAAAAGCCCCAACACCCCAACACTCAAATAGATACCTTACTTATACTTTTGCCTACCTTTTCAAGGAAATTGCTTCTAGGCGCACACTTGCGGCAATTTCTCCATTTTTTCAGGAAGCCTCCTCACATTAGAAAAGCCACGAAGTTACCTAGGGGCTCTCTTAAAGAAGGCATCTATTTTTTTAAGTTAGTACAAGCTTACAAAGAACAACGATCTTCATCAATCGAACTGCTCTACTCCGCTACACCTCCAACGTGCACGTGTTGGTCCTCACTCGTGCTGTTCGACCCGAATATAGATCGACTCCAAGAACCCAAACCCTAAACGAACAGCTTCTCTATCCAGGCAACAGAAAAGATGGCTCGTAGCAAGTGCCCCAAGAAAAAGAGTGGCCAGGCTCGGCTTGCGAAGTTGAAGGACCGCGTCTCGCGGTCTATGGAGCGCGACCACGCGCCTCTACTGCCGGATGGCAGCAACTACCATCACCCGAAAAGGCACAGCAAGGACTTCGAGTGGAGTTGCGCGCAGATCGTCTACATCTGTGTTGCTGTGCCTATTTTCTTCGGCCTGGTCTTCCTGTACGGGCGAAGTCGGTATGGGACCATCTTCGTGGACAAGGAGGCCGAGTTTAACTTCCGGCCGGCGAACCATGAAATGACGTACACCATCGCGATCCTGTTGCTGCTCCTCTTCTTCCCGCGAAGAAGTCGCGGCGGTGGAGCCAACGCCGGTGGACGTGGAGGGGAACAAGCACAACAAGTGCAGTCGCCCGAACCAAACGAGCAGGTGGCGAACACCGGTTTAACTGGCACTCCGGACAAGAACACACCAGAGGATGGGTCGTCCTCGTCCGCTCCTTGCTTGGCCGCTACGCGATCGTTCAATGTGGATTCGGAAGAGGACGACTTGGAGACCGCGTCGGATGCGACCACGTTCTTGCACCATCGGGAGCCGACGTCCCCGCTGGCGATGGGCGAGGCGGACCGGGAAGATCAGCAAGGAGATCTTCTGACAGGAACCACGGCAGAGGTTCAACATCCTGCTTGCGGCGAGGCGGAGGCCCAAACTGATCCCACGGAGGACTCGACGAGCAAAGGGGAAGAAAACCCGAACGAGGGCGCCGCTTCTGCCCGCGCCGTTCGCGCGCCGTCGCCGCGCGTGTCCACTTCCTCCTCCATCGTACTGAAGCGGTCCGCTTCCCAGCAGCTTGTCGCAACCCCACTGCCGGGTGCTGGAGGAGGTCGTGGAGTAAAAAGTAGCGCACAACAACACCTCCAAAAGTCACCTGTTATTCCGCAAGAGCCTCGTCTCCACTACCTGGACAACCTCAAGTCCTTGCTGATTTTTGCAGTGGTCTCCGGGCACACGGGAATCATGTTCGGACCGAACGGAAACAACGAAGCGTGGCACCTGTTCAACTTCAAGGACAACTATTTCGCTTGGATCGCTTCCTCCATCGTAATCTGCGTTGCCAACATCGTGATGCCCGTCTTCTTCTTCATCGCCGGGCTGATGACGCCCTCGTCCCTGGAGAAGCAGGGGGTGCACCAGTTCGCACGGAAGCGGCTCCAGCGGTACGGGCTGCCCCTGTTGCTCACCTTTTTCCTCCTGTGGCCGCTGCACCAGAGCTTCGTCTACAAAGCGGTGGTGTTTCCGCGGCTGCACGACAAGCACAAGCTGGACCCGAAAACCGGCGAGGAGGTCGGGTTCTCCGTGTTCGACTCACTAACGACGGACACCCACTTCGCGTGGTTTCTACAGCTGCTCACGGCCATCTGTCTGGGCTTCGCGGTGGTGTGCCCGCGCGGCCTCGCGGACGTGCCCACGATGCGCGAAGTGCCCAGCTTTGCGCGCATGGTGCTCTACAGTGTCGTCCTAGCCGTGCTGGCCGGGTGGATGGCCTACGCCGACTGTACCATCTGGAACCTCTCGAACAACCCCGGGGCCGGAGCCCCCGTGGCCATCTTCTTTTTTCTGGTCGGTGTCACCGCAAAGAAAAACCACTGGCTCGTGCGCGACAACACCCTCGTTACCATCAAACTGAAAGAGGATCAGGAGGACAGCAAGGCTGGTGAAAGGTCATCGTCATCAACAAAGGGCGAGAAGCGTGCGAACGACAATGAACCAGAAAAGGAACACGATCGGGAGCCATTACTGCAGCGAGGCGAGCAGCAAGCACAAGTAGCTGGCAAGAAATCCGATGAAGCTCCTTTCGACGGGGAGGGCTCGAACGACTACGACAAGCAATTCGCGCAACGGCGCTTGAAATCGCTACGGTGCCAGATCGTCGCGTTGTACGTCTGCTCTGCCGTCTGGGTTGTCGTCTTGCTGGGGGTCCCGATTGTCATCGCGAGATACCCACCCTACCACTTCCCACCAGGGCATGAAGCCGGCAAGCCCACCTTGTTCACCGCAGCCATGTTCGCAGCCGTGTCGCTACCCACGATTTTCCTCGCGACATCCGTGGTGCGCATTTTTGCGCAGAGCTGCAACAAAACCAACAGCTTTCTCAAGTTCCTCGCCGACGCCAGCTTCGGTGTCTATTTCCTGCACCAGTTCGTGCTGGACTTCGTCGCCTACGGCTGGATGTCCCTCGTCGAACTCGCCTGCAGAATGGAACGAGAACGAGTGCTGGCACTACCGGAGGTACAGCTAGCAGAATACTCTTTACTTCTTCTGCCCCCCGAAATACCTCGCCGAGGAATCGCTAACGCTATGCCTATGCCTATGGTGACTAGTAATATATATGCCTATAGCTAGAATAAATTCGATTCCTCTCATCTTCATGCCTGGTGCTGATGCTGGTGAGGGTGACGGTGAGATTTCTTTGATACTTGGTTAGATAGGATGGAGATCAAAAAAAAACTCTCTCAATAACCATAACAGGCTGCAAACTTGAAGGAAGGCCCTCGCGGCGGGCTGCTCCTCCCCGCCGACTCCGATTACCAGAGTGTATTTCTGAGTGGGCGCTCTTTTCTGTGGCACCTAATGGGCCTGGGTGACTACGGTCTGCACTACAAACACGAGGATGCAAATGTCGTCATGCCGGAGATGGTGGATAAGTTCATGTTTGCGGAAAAGGGCCTGCAGGGCGTGGGGCTGACCGACGGTGCTCACGAAAAGGCAGACCCGGAATGGGGCTACGGTTCCTTGATCAGTGCCACGCAGCTGAACAGCGGTGGCATCACGCTCGGCTTCGTCTATGTGGTGGTCTTCGTGAACCTAGTCGTGTGGCCTCTCATCTGGGCCCTGAGGAAGATCCCGGGCGCGAAACAAATCTTGTGAGCTGGCATGACTCTGGGCCGCGGGGGTGCTTCTGGAGGTTAACAAACACGATACGCGGCAGTGGGAAGACACTTTCCTGTAACCAAGGAAAAAAATGAAAATGGACTTGCGAATCAGCACGACATAGAGGTTTCTGCAGAAAATTACGCACACCCTAGACATGGTGTACTTACACAAGCATCGTAGACTTTTTGATTAACCACACATTGAAATTGATGATTGGACCACAAACGACCAGCATCAAATCATACCACTTGCACGGCAGCTACTCGGTCCAGGGTAATTCCGAGGACCGGTCACCACGTGGACTATTGATTCTACCCATTTTCTTCTTTTTTTATTTCAGCGAAACAATTAATTGCTGTGACACCGGTGAGGCAGGCGCAGGGTAGAGACATAGGCTTGCTTCAACCACCGACACAAACAAAGAACTACATGCGCGCTGTCTCTGACAGCTGCGGAAAGACTGATCTGAAAAAGTGGCTGAAGGTATTTAATTTTCTCGCAATGAGACACAGCTTATCTTCGCAGGCATGCTGAGGCATCCCAAAAAATACCTGCACAAAGGAGGCAGTGGATTTGGTTAAAGCAGCGATAATTCGCATTGGATTTGGAGCTCGTTCTGCCTTATTTCCGTACAGACCACCGTATTTCCGTTAGAAACAAATGCTAAACATCCGAGGGTTTGTACTCACTTCCGTACGCGGTGACCACTTCCCGTCCCAAGTTTCGAGGATGGCTTGTTTTTGGATCGTATTTCTTAAATTGCAACAGCTATGTGCTCGTCTCTCGGGGGGCTGTAGTTTAGCGGGGGAATGTAATCGCCGGTATGATTTCGTAGCGCAAGCATTTCGCTGATGGCCGCTGTACATCCGTTGTGCGAATATTTATCGGCGCCTCCCGTACGCCTATCGGTAAACCCGAGGCAGATAGCGAGACCTTCGCGCCCGTTCCAATTGCTGTCGCCTCCTACGATGGTCACATCACGCACACGCACTCGTGTGATGAACCGCAACCACTCGGTAATGAAATTAGAAATTTTTGACATATTATACCAGGAATTTCCACTACAGCTAGTACACCCGGTGAAATTATAACTCGTTGACTCCATGTCCATACTTTTACTTTCTCTAACTACTCCCCGCCAGCAGACAAAAGAAAAGATGGCTCGTTCTCGTAACAAGTGTCGGGAGAAAGAAAATGAGCAGACTCCGCTCGCAAAGACTTTATCACGGAGATGACGGACCGCGTCTCGCTGTCCATGGGGCGCGACCGCGCCCCCCTGCTCCCGCACGGCAGCAACCATCACCCGAACAAAAGGCACAGCAAGGATCTCGAGTGGAGTGTCGCGCAGATCGTTTACGTGTGCATCGCGGGGATCCTTTTCTTCGGTCTGTTCTTCCTCTACGGGCGAAGTCGCAACGGGGCCATCTTCACGGATGAGAAGGCCGAGTTTAACCCCCGTCCGGCTAACCACGAAATGACGTACACTATCGCGATCCTGGCGCTACTCCTCCTCTTCCCGCGAAGGAGTCGCGGCGGAGCCAACGATTTGGGACGAGAAGCACGACAAGTACAAGAGCCAGAACCAATAAAAGAGGACCGGGGGGCTGCCCCTTCGCCTACTCTTCAAAAAGAACCTCGCCTCCATTACTTGGACAACCTGAAGTCTTTCTTGATTTTTTTGGTGGTTACCGGGCACACGGCGATCATGTTTGGACTGCGTGGAAACGATGAAGCGTGGCACCTGTTCAACTTCAAGGATAACAATTTCGGGTGGATCGGAACCACCTTCATCGCCTGCGGAGCCATGGTGGTGATTCCCAGCTTTTTCTTCATCGCCGGGCTGATGACGCCCTCGTCCCTGGAGAAGCAGGGGGTGTACCAGTTCACGCGGAAGCGGCTCCAGCGGTACGGGCTGCCCTTGTTGCTCACCTTCTTCCTCCTGTGGCCGCTGCACCAGAGCTTCGTCTACAAAGCGGTGGTGTTTCCGCGGCTGCACGACAAGCACAAGCTGGACCCGAAAACCGGCGAGGAGGTCGGGTTCTCCGTGTTCGACTCACTAACGACGGACACACACTTCGCGTGGTTTCTACAGCTGCTCACGGTCCTCTGTCTGGGCTTCGCGTTGGTGTTCCCGCGCGGCCTGGCGGACGTGCCGACGATGCGCGAAGTGCCCAGCTACGCGCGGATCTTGCTATACAGCCTTGCCGTGTCCGTGCTGTCCGCGTGGATTTGCTACGCCACCAGCCGTCGTAGTAAAGATCAGACCACGCTCTGGAACGTCTCGGTTATACCCGGAAACGGAATCCTTGGCATGTTCTTCTTTCTGGCCGGCGCGATCGCGAAGAAAAATCACTGGCTCGTGCGCGAGAACACTTTGGTTACCATCAAACTGAAAGATGATCAGGTAGAGGACGACACCAAGGAGCTTGAAGGGCCGGCTTCGAATCACGAGGATCAAGACCCAGAACGGGAAACAAACCAGCGGGAGCCATTGTTGCAGCATGGCGACCACCAGCAAACACGAGAAGTAGGCGGCATTTTTAAGTCCGAAGATAAAGCTCGTCCCCCCGACGAGAGTGATGAATCGAACGATTACGACGAGCTGTTCGAGCAACAGCGCTTGAAATCGCTGCGTTGCCAGATCGTCGCGGTGTACGTCTGTTCTGCCGTCGCGGTTACCTTGATTTCCGCGGCCGCCATTTTAGCGGGACGCCCGCCCTTCCACTTCCCGCCAGGGAATAAGAGCACCGAGACGACGCCGCTTTTGGCGGCCCTGTGCGGGATCGGGTCACTACCGACAATGACGCTCGTGATCTTCTTTTTCCGGATTTTTGCGCACACGTGCAACAAAACCAACGCGTTTCTCACCTTCCTCTCCGACTCCAGCTTCGGCGTTTACTTCCTGCACCAATTCGTGCTGGACGTCGTCGCCTACGGCTGGATGTCTCTGGTCGAGCTCACCTGCAGAATGGAACGAGAACGGATGCTGGCATTACCGGAGGTACTCAATAAAATGACCTAAATTCTTGTTCTTCTTTTCCCCTGCAGCTGCAATACTCCAAGAAGTAGTCGCTAGCGTAGTGGGAGTGGCTATGTCTCTGTCCGCGCTTGTTTCTTTGTTTTTTCATGCCACATGATGCTGATGCAGGTGCTCGTCACAGCATTATTTGACTAAAGACCAAAATCAATTCCACGGATAACCATGACAGGCTGCGAACCTGAAGGAAGGTCCTCGCGGCGGGCTGCTCCTCCCCGCCGACGCCGCTAGTGTCTTCATGACTGGTCGCTCTTGTCTCTGGCATCTGATGGGCCTCGGCGACCACGGTCTCTACTACAACCACGAGGTGCACGCGCAGGATCAGACTGTGGTCATGCCGGAGATGGTGCCTGGATTCAAGTTCGCAGAGAGGGGCCTGCAGGGCGTGGGGGTGAAAGATGGTGCTCACGGACAGGCAGACCCGGAATGGGGCTACGGTGCCTTGATCAGCGCCACGCAGCTGAACAGCGGAGGCATCACGCTCGGCTACGTGTACGTGCTGGTTTTCGTGCATCTAATCGTGTGGCCTATGATCTGGTCCCTCAGAAAGATACCAGGCGCGAAAGAAATCTTGTGAGGTGTTGCTGGCGTGAGCCGGGCCGCAGTGCTGTTCGTTTTCGTATGCAATGCGCGGAGAGGAAAACCCTTTCTCGCTAGGGAATGAAAAGCATGCTGCGAAAGTAGTTTGTCACGCAGCGAGAGCGACGAATACGATGGAAAAAAACAAAAATCGTTTTTACTGAAAACGTCCTTGGAAGCCCATGCGACCTTGCCGCACGAAAGATATGAAGTTCATATCAAAAAGCGCTGCTCGCTGATCCTACAGTAGAGGTGTCAGGGCGGGCTCCAAAGTACAGTCTCTTAGAAGACTTTGACTTATACTTATTTCAGTTTCTATAATACTTAGAGGACTTAAAAAGTCATAGTCAGTCTAGTAGGTACGTAGCACGGGCGGGGCACACATAGACATAGATTCACACCAGCATAATACAAATACTTACTACATGTACCCGAGTCCCAAAGCTCTTCCATAGCATAGGCTCATTGATTCCGAATCGTGTCGCTCCATATCCATTCGTGTACTCTACCAGTCACATTTTGGGTATAGAGATTCTCCCCCTTCTCCTATCGATGTCCGCTGCCATGGTAACGAGGACGTGAACGAAAAGCATTTTATCACGTTTCTGAAACAAAAAGGAAAAACCGTGTTGATTCAACGTTCGACCACAAGCACAAGCACAACCAAGCACAAGCAGCCAGGACCGCCTAGTACCCCAACCAGAATCACAATCATTACTCCTTGTGCCGACCCCGATCAATGCAATAATCCCCAAGACGAGCAGTCAGAGTGACGAGAACGACGTGGAAGATTGATATACCGTATTTTTAATATTAAGTATAATCATATTAATTTGCTTCAATGAATTGGATTGCTGAGACGGTGACACCACATTTTTGGTGGGGCGCGGTGGATTTTCTCAACCACCGGCACAAAGAAACACGCGGCGCGCACTGTCTCTCCCAGCGGAAAGCCCGATCTCTGGCTCATCACATGAGCAAGCACAGCTCATCCCTCAATTGCATTCCAAAAAATACTTGCACCAACGTGCACCAACTCTTTTATAAGAGGCATCATGGATTCGCTTTCGCAGTGTGATACAAACATGGTTGTTCTCCCGCAGGTCTTCACCTCACGTGCGGGCGTCACCAAAAAATATGAAAAACATTGATGTAGCAGTCACGCACAATGAGTTGTAATGGTGGACATTTTTCTAAGTTCGGAATCGATCCCAATCCTTGCTGTTTCGTGAACTCTCTTTGCGCGGTCATTAGTCTCCATAATAAAAGATAGATGCAGCTGCTTCCTATAGTTCGTGGAAACTTTTTTTATTGGCGACTTGAATGGCGGCTCCGTATCAGGTCATTTCGCGCCGCGGCTGCTTCGCGGTTTTCCTGCGTCTCCTAGTCGCGGCTTCATCTTTGTCTTTCCACCATTACATCAAGCGACTCACGTTGAATGCACCACGAGCGTCCACTTCATCTTCCACGTCGAACATTTTGCTCCTCTACTTTGCCCTCGTCTTCGCGACGTTTTTCCAGCTCCCGCGCCCAAGCGCAGCTCTCGCGCCCCCTTCGACTCTTCCCTGGCGCATCCGCAACCACGACTCGCTCGTCGGCGACTCCTGCCTCACGCCGCGGAACCGGCTCGACAATGAGACCGCGCTCGCGTGGCCCGTGTGCTGTCTCGACCGCAACGTGCTCGTGCGGGTGTACGGGCGCGAGCAGATTCGCGAGGCTTGTTTCGGGTTGTACGCCGCCTGTTGCGACCGTTACCGGTGGCGCGAGGAGCTGGTGCAGAAGGCGCTAAACTGTGAGCACGGACTGGTCCCCGACAGCGCGGAGCGCCGGTTCTGGCGGCTGTGGAAGCGGCAGGTGTTGTTCGCCACGCCCACGTCGAAGTCGGTCGCGTCGAAGGTACTGAAGCACCCGCAGCGCAAGCACTGCGTGCTGGGGGAGTTCGCGGCGGCGGTCACGTCCGCCTCCGTCCTGCAGATGGGGCTGCACCGGTTCCGGGAGAAAACCAGCCCGGAGGTGCTGGAGGTGTACTTCGGCGACATGCGGTTTCAGGTGGGGCTCACGCAGGTTCTGTTCGCGGCGGTGTGGGGAAGTAAGAGTTTAACTTTGTACGATTTGCTGTTGGGAGGGCAGTGGAGCTTCTTCGCGGTGATTGACGGGTTGGCTCATTCGTACAACGAAGTCGTTCTGGAGGAGCGCCAGCTAGCCGCCTTCTCCTGGGGCCCGGACGGCAGCGTCCGCGACACAGCGCCACTACTCGCGGAAAGACTCGCGGAAACACATGAAGATGAAATAAATCCGCTCAAAGCTCCTGTTGTTGTAGACCAAGTAGATAAAAGGCGCGGAGGTCGTAGTCCTCGTGAGGCTGCTGCTGTTGTTGACGAAGAACCGGAAGAGGCAGCACTTGATGTTCCGACGCGCGGTTCCTTCGCGGGGCCGCTGGCAGACACCGATATGATCGCGAAGATGGGAGGATTCGAAGACGACGGTCGTGGAGAGCAGGAGGTGGTGGACTCGAAGACGAGCACGAGGACATCTGGAAATAATGATGGGAGCGGCCAACTACGAGCGGGAGCGGGACCTGCCGCCCGCAACTACGCGCGCAGCCGGCGGCGGATGCTGTGCCCGAGTTGCAAAATCGCCCAGTGGGAGTCGGACAGCGAGCGGCTCCGCGATAAAGCGGTCACGGAATCGATCATGCGCAGCCTGCGCCGGAACGAGCGGATTTCTGTCCAGCTCCTCTTGGACAACGTGGCACCGGCCAGCTGCCCGCTCGAGGGCCACCACGACCAGGAAGATGGAATTGGAGGTGCCGGTCGTGCTTCGCACCCAGAAACGCAGAGGCAGACGAGCTGGCGCGAGCTGCTGACGCGCGACGCCGACGCGGCCCGGATCGGGATGATCGACGCCAACGCTACCGCCACGCGGTGGATCTGGTTGCCGCAGCCGGCGCACGTGGGGGACCTCCCAAGCACGAGACGGATCCGCAAGTATTTTCCCGCGCCCGAGCGGCACAAGGTGAACTGCCTGCGCCAGGCGACGCTCCACCTCGCGATGGCCCACGGCGTCCTCGCGCACGACGTGCCCACAATCTACCCACTGAACGCGGAGCTGGGACACCGGGTTCACAGCGACGCGCGCGCCGCCGTCGCCAAGGCGCAGCGCTACCTGGAGCGGGCCTTCACCGGCGCGGAGAACCCGTTCGCGGAACTGGTTCTCTTCGGCTCCCCCCACGACGCGAAGCCGCACCCGAACTTCGCGCTGCTGCCGCTGCTCTCCAGCCTCTCCCTCGCCGCGAGCGCGCTGTTCTTCTCCGCGCGCGGGCTGTCCAGAATCTACACGGTGCCGTTCTACGACAGCGTCGCGAACAACGTGCGCGTGAGCGGAGGGGTGCGGCCCTTCTGCACGGACGGCGTCTTCATCAAAATGGTGGACGCACTCCCGATCACACTCCAGGGCCTGTTCGTGGAAGTGGGGGGCCACCAGGGCGACTGCGTGATCCACGCCCTGAAAAAATTTGCCAACGCGCGAGCGATCGTGTTCGAGCCGAATAAGCTGGCGCTGGAAGCCTTCAAAAGGACGGTGCTCGCGAACGGCTGGGAACAGCGAGCGAAGATCGAAAAAGCAATAATCACAGGTCCACCGCCGAGACAAGATGCGGACAAACACCCCGCGCACCATCCCTCCGCCAGTACAAGAGGCACCGGCACCTCGAGCAGCGGGGCCATTGGTCTCGCCAGTCGTATTCCGCAGGCGGACAAGCTACACACAGTTTTTTTGAACCAGTTCTCGTCCGCGGAATCCTTTGTGACCAAAGACTCTTTCTTCGGCACGCGAAAAAAGGGACAGATCCACGACGCCACCGCATGCTTGCTGCGACCAGAGGCCAAGGAGTGCGAGAACTACGACGTGGTGAAAAGCGTAACGCTAGACGAGTACTTCCTGGGGAAGCTCGATCTCCAGCAAGAAGATCTTCATGTACATGATGGCGATGGTCGTAGCGCTCGTGGTACTTCTAGCAGTGGGACTGGGACGAGTGGCACTGTACTAGTTCCTGGCGGAGAAGAGCAGCAGGCCGACGAGGACGATGCAGATGTTGGCAAGATGTTGACAACTTCTGGAAGTAGCGGAGCTAAACACGAGTTCATCCTGTATCTGAAAATCCATTGTCAAGGTTGCGAGCTAGCGGCCCTGCAAAGCGCAGCGACCTTGTTTGCGAAAAAAGAGATTTGCGCAGCCACGGCAAAACTGGAGACCATGTTCGAAATGCTGGAAGATGTTGACTTGCGAGCAGTCACCAGTGCAATTGCAGCAGCTCCAGCTGCCACGACGTCGGCGGGGGATGCACTAGAGGTGGGGGGAGCTGATGAAAAGGAAAAGCCAGATGCTTTAATAAGCTATGGCGATCATGATCACGAAGATGGAGAAAAGATGAAAGACCTTCTTCACCCGCCCAAGAACAAGTCACTCGCGCCGGAACTGCGCGCTGCCGAATTTCTATACGATTTGCTGGTGCCGAATGACTACCGACTTGTAATAACTTCAGCTTCGCACAGCAGTTTCTGGGACCCGGTACCAGAAGAAGAAATGGAGCGGAGAACCATGGTTTTCGAGGACGCAAGCAGGCGTGTCACGGTCGCTAGATTGGCAGTGGAGCTGCGCAAGCGATCCAACCACCTTGCTGCGATGGAGCAAGAATTTCCAACGGTGGACAAGAAGCAGGACACAAATGTTAAGACATCAGCAGAACATGACGCAACATTGTCCCAAGAATCTATTTTTGTCGCGATCCCGAAGAAACCAAGATCCATGCATTGCCGAACGCTCACGCGGTATTTTCTCAGTCCAATCAGCACAAAGAAACTGAAACAACAAAAGAATGCTTTGCTGGTCTAACCTTGCATCTGCGCCACCCATGCATTGACTTTTCTGACGACGCTTACACTCGGCGGGAAGCGAGGGAGAGCGATTGATGAAATTGAAAGCAAAGATTATCTGCGAAAGAATATATGCGAAAGAATGCGAAAGCGAGAGCAAAGCAACTCTTTCTTTGCAAGCAAAGCACATACAGATACACAAGCACTTTTTTTGGCATTCATTGGCATCACAATTGGCGTCAGAATTGGCATCAGCATTGGAATCAGCATCAAAATTAGCATCGGGATTGCCATTGGGATTGGCATTGGAATTGCCATTGGAATGGGCATTCTGCATTGGAATTGGTGTTAGGCTTAGCATTGGGATTGGAATTGGCATTGGGATTCGAATTGGAATTGGAATTGGCATTAAGGTGGGAATTGTTTGGCATTGGAATTGCAATTGGCATCACCATTGGAATTGCCATTGGGATTGGCAATGGAATTGGCATTGGATTTGGAATTGTTTCGCATTGTGGTTGGAAATGGAATTGGCATGGAAATTGGCATTGGAAATGGAATTGCCATTGGAATGGCTAAGTTTGGTTTGGAATTGGCAAGCAAGCATTGGGATTGGGTTTGGGACTGGCTTTGGCATTGGAATCATATCAATCATTGGCATTGGAATTAGTATTGGAAATTGGGAAGGATCAACATTGGAATCGGCATTGGCTTTGGCATTGGAATTTCTATTGGAATTGCCATTGGAATTGGGAATGGAATTGCTTTGGATTTGGAATCGATTGGCATTGGTTGGAATCAATCCATTGGCAAAGCATTGGAATCATATCGATTGGCATTGGAATCAGCATTGGAAATGGAATTGGCATTGAAATCAGCATTGGGATTGGCATTATAATTGGCATTGTTGGCATTGAATTTCATTGGCATTGGAATTGCCATTGAAATCAGCATTGGAAATTGGAATTGGCATTATATTTATAATGAGCATTGTTGGCATTGCATTTCATTGCCATTGGAATCAATGTTGGAATCAATATTGGAATCAGCATTGGAGTTTAGGTGGGAGGACCCGCCCAGTTAGTGACGTGGTGCGCACCACGCTAAGACCCCACAACCAGCTGGCGCGGGCGCATTGGCTCCCAAGTCAGGTCAGGTCAGGGTGGGCGAAGACACGCAAGCACATATATTTGCTTGGCGCCAGACCCGCACGCTCTTTCACCCCTCCGATCTGACACTGACTTGCTCCAACTTGATCCACCCCATGGCATGCATTGACCTAAGTGCCCAGCGGCGAACAACTAAGAACAAAGAAACTAACTGAGTAGCCCCCGCGGGTGGTGGATGGGACAAAGCGCGCTCATGGACGCCCATGGGATTGATAGACATCGCGCTTGCGCATTGCACTTCCAAACTGCGCCCGCGAATTGCGCTTGCAAATTGCACCCGCAAACTGTCTGCACCAGCAAGCTGCGCCCGCAGATTGCACTTGCAAATTGCACCCGCAGACTGCGCTTACAGCTTGCGCCTGGACTTGCAGACTGCACCAGCAAAATGCACTTGCGAACTGCATTCGCAAACTGCGCTTGCAAGTTGCATTTCAAGACTGCGCTTGCGAATTGCATTTGCAGAGTGCATTTGCAAGCTGCATTGACCCGCAAGCAAAGAAATTGCACGCGGAAACTGCACCAGCGCGCTGGGCTGCACCTCTTGCAGACTGCAGCTGGCTGCACTTGCAAACTGCACTTTCAAACTGCACCAGCAAAATGCACTTGCAAA